>JAFBJT010107970.1:0-11694 GCA_016785325.1 Chascanopsetta lugubris | reverse complement strand
TGCTTCCCCCCCCCCCCCCCCCCCCCCAAAAAAAACCCTGCCATTTTGCATTCGTGCCCCATCGGCATCTGCATCTTCCCACACCCCGGACCCTGTAAATCAAACCCCATATCTTCTGTCAACAAGAGCAAAATGGCAACAATAACAACAAAGTCAGCTGGGGGGGGGCAGGGGGGGGGATAGAAAAGAGATAAAGATAAAGAAATCTGTGGGAATAAAGAGCCAGCGCTGGAGATAAGCCGGTGCAAGTGAGATGTGACTGCTGGCATGGGAAAGCATATAAGTAGCTTGTGTGGGCTTTGAAACGATGACGCTCTTCCCTCTGGAGAGTAATGGGCTGAAATGTGGAGAGGCTGAGGAACGCACACACACACACACACACACACACACACACACACGGAGCATCACCAAGCCTCTCCTTTTCCCGGGGACGCACAAATCCACGCTCTCTCTCTCGCTCTCTCTCGCTCTCTCTCCCTCTCTCTCACACACACACACACACACACGAGAGCCGGCGGCTTCTGCGTCTCCTGCTCCAACACATCCACATCACAGGATGAACATCTTCTTCAACATGAGAGGGACAGTCGGGAGGCAAGTGGCCGAGGAGAGAGCTGTTGCCGCAGGTAAAGCCGTCTTGATACGTTGTTGTTCTTGTTGTTGTTCTCGTTGTTCTCGTTCTTCTTGTTGTTGTCGAGTCGTGAGATCACGTGAAAGTTGCCGGGACTTTGTGTCGTGTGTCTACGGGACGAAAGATGATCATGAATAACTTGACTAGATGCGTGTTTTAAAGGTGCAGTGTGTAAGATGTGGTGAAGTTGCATGTAGTGTCCATCACCTCGCCCCTCCCTCGGGCGCGCGGGGGAACCTGTGGTCCACTTCATTTGTCATTAAAGCTCGAAAGATGTTTGGTACCTCCACTCTGGGCTACTGTAAAAACATGGCGGCCCCCATAAGGAGGACCCCCCCCCCCTCCCCATGTAGATACACATTAATGGGCTCATTTAAAGGAAATTGGAAAAAATTAACATGTAGGTGATTATAAACTCATGAAAATGTCAATATATATTTGTTTTGAAATATTCTTTGAAGTGATCAAAATAGCCAAAATTGTACTCACTGAGTACGATTTGGTGACATCTAGAGGTGAAGTTGCGCGTAGTATCCATCAGCTCCTCATGAGGAGGTCATGTAAATATACATTAATGGGCTCATTTTAGGATTACGGGGAAACAAATAAAACATTGAGTAATTGTTTTGGAATATTTTTTAGACGTGACAAAAAAGACAGGAATCTTACACACTGCACCTTTAACGGGCTCATACATTGACGTGATTATACAGCCGTGAAAATGTCAGTCTGTAATTTTTTTAATCCTAATCCTAGGATGAAGGACAAAAAAAAAATCCAAAATCGTACACACTGCACCTTTAAAGTATTTATTCCACAGGAATTAAAAGTTACACACTTAAACTACAAATAAGACCTCTAGTATTTAAAGCTCTGATGTCATGATAAAGGGTGAGTGTATCAGTAAACATGGTAGATAGTGGATCATCTGTATATAGAACCACTTTAATATGAATGTGCGAGACGGGAATCGAACCACTATCCCTGTCCTTAGAGGGGAACGACCGCTGTAACCCCTCAGACGCCGATGCAGAATCCGCCTATTGTTATTCATTAGGCTGAAAGCCCTGTCTGTGCTCTCCTGTCTGTGGTGTGGATCTGTTTTATGCCTGAATGAGCCTATGCAGGTTGTGATCCAGTGTAATTTACGAGGTTTACCAGCAGATGGCGAAGCTCCAAGAATAGGTGACTTCAGGTTGAGGGCTGAGCCCCCCTCTTCCTCCTCCTCATCATCCTCATCTTGCTGCATATTCCTGGAGGGGAAGAAGATGCTGACAGAGGGAAACAAGCATGGCTGTGCTTCGTTTGGTTAAATGGCAGCAGAAGAAGGGAAAGGCGACACGAGGCGGCGGATGAGGTGACTCCAGGTCAGGTGGAGGGGCGGGGGGTGGTGATCCGGCGGGGGGGGGGGGGGGGGGGGGGGGGGGGGGGGGGTGATGTGGCAGCAGCCGGAAACAGACGCGAGTGGGGGAAAAGCGCCGGGATTTGACGAGAAACAAGGGTTAATCCTCCCTCCGCCACGCCATGTAGTGCGGTAACAAAGTTGTTGCTTAGCGACAGCGACGGTCTCCCCCAGTGCGGCGGGTGACGGCGCGCATTGATATTCAAATCAGCCGGGCAGGTGTGTGTGTGTGTGTGTGTGTGTGTGTAAAACACAAATCGTTGCAGCCAATCAGAGGCGAGTGCCGGGACTAGTTTGTCTTTCCCTCATAAACTTAAACAAGCTAACTAACTAGCTAGCACCTGGAGTTTAAGCTAGCTTCCGGTCTACCTGCGCGGCCCCACAGCGGAGTGAAGGGACTCCGGCTAACAATCCCCCCCCCCCCCCCCCCCCCCCTCCGCGGGTAACCACCCCCCCCCCCCCCGCCCCCCCCCTCCGGCGACCTGCGTTAGCCACATGACCGCTGCGCTCAGCATCCCTCCGCTCAGCGTCCGCCGTTTACCGAGGGGGACGGAGCGGGAGCCGAGGCAAGGACGAGTCGCTGTTATTGTTGACATTGGTGCCGGTGATGAAGGCGAACGTCCTCTGGAGCTCAGGCGGCGCCGGGCGTGTTGTTTGCGGTGATGGGACCCGGGTCACAGGAGGGCAGGTAACCGGGGGGAGCCAGGGAGTCGGACCGTGTAGCAGCGCGCCCTCGCCGGGGAAGGAGCCTGGACTCTAACCGCTAATGTACGCAGCTTTTAAAGTTTGGCTACTTTGCTTTGGAATCATTTGTTTACCTCTGACGGGAGGTGGTGTTTATGTTGTTATGAATTTAATTCGAATGTATGGAATGACATTTGAATATAGTTTCATATAGTTTATGCACCTTCACATCATTCGGATATACTTTGTACATTTTTGCTACTTTACAATAAACTGCAACACAATGACATTGCATGTTTTGTTTACACGTTTATTCGTCCAAAAATATCAAGTCCGAATGAATGCAAAGTAAAAGAGAATATTATGCAAAGTATAATACGAATGATACAAAATATTAAACATTTTTTAAAATATTTTTTTGCATTCTCTCAAATACTGAGACATTTCCATATTCAGCATATTTAATAACACTGAGCTTTTTTTCCGTGCAGCTCATTAGTTCCATTGTGACCTGCATCCATTGACATGCTATTCTTAGCTGAGTGTTTGTGTGCTGCCACTCTGCTGATTGACAGCTGTGTGAATTCCACGTGTTTGCTGACCATTTACAATGATGATGATGATGAAGATGATGAAGATGAAGAAAACAGTTGGAAGACACTTCCTTGTTTGTGTGCAGCTCATTTCAAGCATGTAATGTTTGTTGCAGCCTTTTGTGTTTGAAAGATTCATGTGAACATGAGATGAACTCTGGTCTAAAAGGCACTTTTCATATTTGGCAACCACATTATGAAATGTACAAGACGCTGCCAGGGACATGCCAGTGGAGGTTAGTATTAAAGGTGCAGTGTGTAAGATCTAGGCCATTTTTGTCACTTCCATTGGTAGAACAGATGCAACAAACCTGTCACATACTGACATTTTCATAATCACCTGAATGTATTATTTTTCTCCATCACCCTTCAATGAGCCCATGAATGTATATTCACATGAGGAGCGGCTCCTCTCGTCGGGGGCCGCCGTGTTTCTACAGTAGCCCAGAGTGGACATACTGAACCTCTTTTTATGAGCTTTAATGACAACTGAGGTCGACCACAGCTTCTCCTGCATGTTCAGATGATTGTGAGGGTGAGCGGATGGATACAACATGCTACTTCACCACTAGATGTCACCAAGTCTTACACACTGCACCTTTAAATATGCAGCGTATGGTGACTGGTACTACGAATGATACAAAATATTAAACATTTTTTAAAATATTTTTTTGCATTCTCTCAAATACTGAGACATTTCCATATTCAGCATATTTAATAACACTGAGCTTTTTTTCCGTGCAGCTCATTAGTTCCATTGTGACCTGCATCCATTGACATGCTATTCTTAGCTGAGTGTTTGTGTGCTCCCACTCTGCTGATTGACAGCTGTGTGAATTCCACGTGTTTGCTGACCATTTACAATGATGATGAAGATGATGATGATGAAGATGAAGAAAACAGTTGGAAGGCACTTCCTTGTTTGTGTGCAGCTCATTTCAAGCATGTAATGTTTGTTGCAGCCTTTTGTGTTTGAAAGATTCATGTGAACATGAGATGAACTCTGGTCTAAAAGGCACTTTTCATATTTGGCAACCACATTATGAAACGTACAAGACGCTGCCAGGGACATGCCAGTGGAGGTTAGTATTAAAGGTGCAGTGTGTAAGATCTAGGCCATTTTTGTCACTTCCATTGGTAGAGCAGATGCAACAAACCTGTCACATACTGACATTTTCATAATCACCTGAATGTATTATTTTTCTCCATCACCCTTAAATGAGCCCATGAATGTATATTCACATGAGGAGCGGCTCCTCTCGTCGGGGGCCGCCGTGTTTCTACAGTAGCCCAGAGTGGACATACTGAACCTCTTTTTATGAGCTTTAATGACAACTGAGGTCGACCACAGCTTCTCCTGCATGTTCAGATGATTGTGAGGGTGAGCGGATGGATACAGCGTGCTACTTCACCACTAGATGTCACCAAGTCTTACACACTGCACCTTTTAGATATGCAGCGTATGGTGACTGGTACTCTGGAGTTTTCTGTCCTGACTTCACCTGCTGTCTGTGGCTCTCCCCTCTCTCTCTCTCTCTCTCTCTCTCTCCATTAAACGGAGAGTCTCAAAGCAGAAGCAGCCCAGTCCCTCCCCCTGTTGCTGTTGTAGTTTACGTCGTCTCGTCCATTAAGTCGCTTTTTGAAGGTTGCAGACTCCAGATTTGGGTTTTTATTGCAGATAACTCTCCTCTCCTCCGCTCAGCCCCTCCTCCCCACACTCTCCCCCCTTCCACTCCCTCTCTCTCTCTCTCTCTGCTCAGCTGAGACTCTGATTCGAATTGTCAGTCGTCGTGATGTTATCACTCTCTCTTCTGTCCACACTGCAAAATAATGACCCCACTCAATGACAGGGCTCTGCGTTAGCCCCCCCCCCCCATCCCCCCATTTTTAACCCTGTGTGGACTCTGGGGAGGGGATTCAACGCACATGTACAGGTGAACTCTGTCTTTGATTATACAGCAGAACTGTCAAACTCATTTGAGCTCAAGGGCCACAATTTGATCTCAAGTGCATCGGACCAGTGAAATTACAGCACAATGACCTTTAAACAATGACAACTTCAAATGCCTCCCTTTTGTTTTACTGCAAAAAGGAACACTTGTTAAATTAAATACACAATTGTGTATTGAATGAAAATACTCCAATGTACTATATGCGTTTCGTGCTGGGAGTTTGTCGTGGACTGGACCTTGTATGTATCGCAAGTTGTTACATTTTGATGCAACACCAGATTCGGTGACGGAAATTAAAGTCGTAAATAACTTTTTATCTCCAAAGAGTGAAGCTGACTCCTCATCTTAGGGTGATGAGTAGTTTATTGAAAATACAGCCACTAAATGTAACATGTTTGGTGACCAATAGCAAATAGCTTTGTTTGTGTTGTGTTTTTCACCATAATCGGTTGGTTCCACAAATTGTGATTCGTTAAAGGTGCAGTGTGTAAGATTTGGTGACATCTAGAGGTGAAGCTGCTTGTTGTATCCATCACCTCACCCTTCATGAACGTGCAGGAGAAGCTGTGGTCGACTTCAGTTGTCATTCCAACTGAATCGATGTTTAGTTCGTCCACTCTGTAAAAACATAGTTTCTCCTGTAAATATACATTAAAGGGCTCCTTTAAGTTTAATGGAGAAAAAAATAATTATTTATTAATTTTCATTATAATTCAAAAATCATGAAAATGTCTGAATGTATTTTTTATTTTTTTGTACAATTTGTAGAAGTGACAAAAATGACCAACATCTTACCCACTGCACCTTTAAAGTAGCAATGCATGATCGCCTCAATACTCGGATTTCAACCCCCGCATGCTTTTGCTTCATCAGCAGAAAAGAGTCTCGACTGCGCAGGTGATTCCTCGTCACTGTGGCCGCCCCCATTCACAAGCCCTCGCTCTTCCCGTCAGTAAACGGGCAGCAGACAATGCTACGTGGTCGACGGTCCACCTGAAGCGCTTCTCCTCCATTTTCACCAGAATACACTGAATAATGAAATGAAGGCGGGTGCGAGACGAGACGAGACGAGCGGCGCCTGAATATTAAAGTGCGCCTGGGTGTTTTAAAGGTGCTGGTCTGTGTAAACCCCTTCTGTTATTATTATTATTATTTTTTAAAGAGCAGCACGTTTCACACCAGACTGGCTGAGTGGAGCTGCGCTGCCCCACAGGCCGTGAATGTAATGACATCACGTCCTGGCTAAGTCCCACAGAGGTGAATTTTTGATGAGTATTAAATCTCTCGCTTTTCTCTCTCTCTCTCTCCTCCCTCTCTCCTGCGCTTCCTGAACCCCCCGCTAGAGGCAGCGATGAGCCCTCCGCGCCGGTCATCCAGTTGCCATGGCGACAGGTAATTTTCACTCCGTTGTCCCGCAGCGCATGTGTCCAAACTTGTGGCCTGAGGGCCAAGTGTGCCCCCCCCCCCGTTTTAGAAAGGATGAACCAATATTAACATAAAGACACAAGATCATTTTTATGGGGCCCGGGCGAGATTAAAGGTGCAGTGTGTCAGATGTATTGGTGAAGTCGTATCCATCACCTCACCCTCACCCTTCTGAACATGCAGGAGAACCTGTGGTCGACTTCAGTTGTCATCAAAGCTCGAAAGATGTTTAGTACGTCCCCTCTGGGCTACTGTAAAAACATGGCGGCCCCCATAGGGTGGACCCCCTCCTGGTGTAAATAGCCAATAACAAAAAGCAAATCATACTTTGTGGTGATTATGCATTCGTAAAAATGTTTCCATCATCGTACTGTACTTCTTTTTCTATAAATAGAAGTGCCGAAAAATTCCTGAAATCGTACACACTGCACCTTTAAAGGCAGATGATTGTGTGAAGCATCCGTTGCCCAGGAACTCTAGTGAATTACACTTGCCACTTCTGATGCGCAGCAATATATTCAGTGTGTTTACCGGTGTAACATGTATGTAAATGTATGTACTATGGGAGTGTCATGGTTGGGCACACACACATGAACACACACTCACAGCAGCGCGTAGCCGATGTGCTACGTGAGTTAGCACACGTACGTGAACGTGGTTGAATAAAACATGATGCATGTGAAGTAGGACGCTTACATGAAGTCCAACGACTGTCACACACGAGTGACTCACACTCCGCTAAATCAGATCTACACTCCATTTACAATTCGTATTCAAAGCGCCTCCTGGGTTCGACGGTTCAAAATGGCGTCCGCTCTTAAAGGTGCAGTGTGTACGGTTTTGGTCCTTTTTATTGTCACTTCTGAAAATGTAGCAAAACGATGACATTCCGACATTTACATGAATTAATAATCACCTAAATGGATACTTTCTAGGGGGGGGGGGCAGGGGGGGGGCGCCATGTTTTTACAGTAGCCCAGAGTGGACGTGATAAACATCTTTTGAGTTTTAACGACAACTGAAGTCGACCACAGGTTCTCCTGCATGTTCACGCCCCTTAATTCTGCACAATTTCAAACCTCAATAGAATAAAAATAAGCCCCGCCCCCGTGCAGGTGTCACAGGAAAACACGTGACTGGTTGAGACCCCAACTTTAGTTGAGAGCTCGTTTCATTCACCTCTTATGCGAGTCCTTTTAACGGGGGAGTCTCCGGGGATTGACTCGGAGTCAGCCTCGAGTGGCCGCCCTGTGAACTGCAATTTTTTTACATTTCTGTAATTGGCCTCGTGTGTCCGGCCCGGAGCTTCCTGCTTGGGTCAGACCCTCTCTCTCCTCAACGCACATACTGTGTGTTTGCCCTCGCCTCGAGACACAGAACCCCTGAACCTCAAAGGCACGGGGGATCACAATGAACCATTAAAGCGACGTACGACCTAAAAAGCCTCAGGCTTTTGAAGCGACTCCAACGCTCCGGTATCTCTGAGCACATTAAACCCTCACCTGAGGCAGCGCCTTCATCACCCTGTCAGGCAGGACCTGCCATGTTGACGCTCCCTCCTCCCCGTCGTCCCGCAGGATCCCCTCCGAGACCCTGCAGAAGAACAACAGCAGCAACTCGGGCGTCATCCTGGACATCTCGGCCCTCAAGATGGCGGAGGTGGACTCGGAGGTGCCGCCCCTCCCGCCGCGCTACCGCTTCAGGGACCTGCTTCTGGGAGACCAGACCTTTCAGAACGATGACAGGTAGCATGACTAACTCCTGCTGTACACTCGCAGTGGCTGCCCGGGGATTTACCCGGAGGGGGCTTTGTTGCTGTGTGTGTGTGTGTGTGTGTGTGTGTGTGTGTGTGTGTGTATACATGCATACATACATCTACAATGTTTATAGCCTCCTTGTTGCTCAACATGACACGTAATGGCCGTCGTCACATCCCTGTAACTGCGTTTATGTTGAATGTTTCCCCGACACCACCTGAGCTGCAGGGCTCCAGCCGACTCTTGTTGTTGTTTACATGTGTAGGTGGATGCAACGAAGGAGAATGGAAAAGACAGGCATGGCAGCTTCATTTGTATTGTGCATTTCATAGACAGGGCAACTCAATGTGCTTTACACGAAACCAAGATACTCTCAATAAAACAAGGAACAGAAAATGGCCAACTTGTTCCACTCGCGTGCAGCAGAAGAGCGAAACGCTGCTTCGCCCCGTTTACTCCGGACTCCGGGCTCCGCTAACCTGACCTGAGTCGGCAGATCTCAGAGCCCTGCTGGCTTCTGTATTCCGTCAATATGCCATTGGTGTATTTTGGACCCAGACCGTTGATTGATTTGTAGCAGAATTTTAGAATGGATTCTGTCGCTGACTGGGAGCCAGTGTGAGGACTTTAGAACTGGAGTGGCGTGCTCTGATCTCTTAGTTCTGCTCGGGACTGGAGCTGCAGCTGTTCGATGCTCTGAAAGCCCGGATGAGTTCCTCCTGATCTGTGGACCTTGTTTACCGTTGGATCACAAACGCTGGAGGATGCAAAGCAGACGTCAGCGTTGAGTCTGAGTGAAAGTGTTATCCACTGTCGGATCGTCCGCCGCTCCCTCGCCTCCCGACTGTGGCGGCGCAGCTGCTGGGAGGGAGTCTCCAAAGAGGTGGATTACTGCTGCCGTCGGAGTCGCAGACCAACTGATGCTGTTAGTCGAGGAGGAGGAGGAAGAGGAGGAGGAGGAGGAGGAGGAAGAGGAGGAGGAGGAGGAGGAAGAGGAGGAGGAGGAAGGGGAGGAGGAGGAGGAGGAGGACTGATCTGAGCATCAGCCACAGCTGAGTGGGGTGGAACTCTCCATGGTGCTGAAATCAAGACATTTCACTGGGGGAGCAGCAGCAGCAGCAGCAGCAGCAGCAGCAGCATCACAGTGACGGGCTGCACATGCACATTCTAGTGCTTATTGTTAAACGGACATTTTCATATTCACCTCAATATGAATTTTTTTTACGTTAGCCTTTAATAAGCCCTTTAATGTTTGTTTACATGAGGAGTGGGTCCGCTTCATGGGGACGGCCATGATTTTAGATCTGCTACCCAACTGACTCGAGTTAAAGGTGCAGTGTGTACGATTTGGTGACCTCTACGGGTGAAGTCGTATCCATCACCTCACCCTCACCCACAAAGTTCAGTACCAGACCCGACACGCTACTCGACACAATTTCAAAGTCAAAATGGCGCTCGCCCGCACCCGTTTTATTTAAAGGTGCAGTGTGCGAGATTTGGTGACATCTAGAGGTGAAGTTGCATGTTGTATCCATCACCTCACTCTTCTGAACATGCAGGAGAAGCTGTGGTCGACGTCAGTTGTCATTCAAGCTTGAAACTCTCAACTCTGGGCCACTGTGAAAACATGGCGGCCCCCATCGGGAGGACCCCCACCTGATTTAAATATACATTGAAGGGCTCATTTAATCGTAAACGTCGTTCATTTGAGTGATTATCCATTCGTAAGAATGTCTGTATATAATTGTTTTGTAATTCTATTTCTACAGAGAGAAGTGACAAAAACTGGCCAAAATCGCACGCACTGCACCTTTAAATTTGTGCATTTAGAAATTGTATGGCGCTTTAATGAGACAGTCTGAACTCCACATCACTCGAACCCATCACTGGGGAGTTGCGACGTAGGATTTAAAAAAAAAAAATAAGTCAGCATATTTAATTATCAAGCATCATTTTTATGGATATTCGGGGGATTAACGTACCGACCCGAACCTCCGCGGACCCCGGTCAAGCAAGTCCGATCCCGTGAGTCTGAAGATGGTCTCATCACGCGACTGTTGGACCTTTGGTGGAGCGGCGTTCTGCACCGCGAGCCCCTGCAGTTCTTAAGACACTGCCATGTGTCTTATGTGTCCATGATTATCAGCCGGAGGGTGTTTGACGTGTCGGCCGCGCTTGATGAATCATGGTGGAGGACGGCTGCCTGAAGGCGCGAGGTCAGAGGGGTCTATTTAAAGAAGTCGGGCGGAGAAAAGGCTGCGCCACTGTGAGGGTCATTTCTCAGCGTACGCGAGACGCTGCTGCTTTTTATCTCCGCCGTGCAGACGCACCGGCGCCTCCTTTTTATGCCTCGCTCCCGTCGCTAACGCCATTCATTAGGGGCTGCGTTTAAAAAGCGGGGGTCCAGTTGATGTGCCGGGCCTTTTGTGCCTGGACATGATTTGTGATGGAATCAATAAGAGAATCTTGAGTGAACGGTATCTCTCAACCTCAGGCCGTTGATTCGCTGCTAGATCCATAACTCCACTGAGTAGGAATTCACTCCCAATCAAATCAATCTCATTGAAATCTGACGTTTTTGCCTTCAACCGAAATCCGATTCTTACGCTCGAGCGGAGGCAACGCGATACTTTGCGCTTTAACGGCAGAGACTGTGCGTGAAGATGGAGGTCGTGTCCTTGACGTCACCGGTGGGTTTCCGCAGAGTGACCGGCGGCTCTCCTGGCGCCATCTTGCCGATGCCTAACCCCGCCCACTTCCCGGTTCATCCGTAAATGGGCGAAGAGGCAGCGAGAGCTGCGGCGGTCAACGACAGAGACGAGACTGAGCCGTGTTCAAGATCGTCCACGTTTCCTCGTAAAGTCGGGGAGCGCTGGACCGCTAAGCACCAAGAAACTCACGCCATGCAGCCACCGCCCTTCCTGCTCTGCGCCCTCTGGTGTTCTGGCGCTGAAATTGCACTGCTACAGTGTCTTGTTGCTTTGACACGAACCGACCTTTCCTCTGCCCCTCCCCCGTTTCTCAGGGGTCCTCTGCTGCAGGCGCTGATGCCTGATCACCGTAGGATTCGTATCAGTGTGACCTCCTTTTCTCCGCTGGTGATATTTAAAGCCACGGTCCAATATTTGACCCTGTCCACTCATGTGACTTCCCCCAGGGATGCGATGATGTCCTGCCTTTCAACCACAGATGCTTCATTTAGCTACATCGCCTTGGTGCCGTTGACTCAAAAGCTTTGTGCCACACGTGT
>JAFBJT010107968.1:148507-167790 GCA_016785325.1 Chascanopsetta lugubris | reverse complement strand
TGTCTCCTGGTCCATCTCAATATTTGCTGGTTTCAGTGGGTTGAGTCTTAAAGGTCCAGTGTGTGAGGTTTAAGTGAATGTACATTTGCAAACACAGACCTTTGGATTGATGTGTTCCATTAGATAAGACATGTTTTTCAAATAACACTCACATGATCATTTTTGATGAATCAACGCTATTATCATATTTTTTGTTGTATTTTCTTTATGCATATTTTATATTTATGTCGAATGTTTTTTACATGCTTCCTTTTAAAGCTGAGTAAACACATTATGTATTTCAGCGGGGTCTTACATTGTCATGTGATTTTACTTTATATGTTCAATGCAAAATGTGACCTCTGAATAAATGTGATCTGTCATGTGAATGAATCAACTAGTTTGAATGTGATTCGACTGGATGAAGTGAATTTTATAAGATAACAATGTGCACATGAATTTGACTTTGAGTAGTTTTATCTAATCAAATCAAATTCAAACCTTTTGATTAAATCACACAGAATCAGCATCATAGAAAGCACTTATCTTAATATGACGTTAGAATCTGTATGGTATGAAATTACATGCAAATTCTATGTGTAATTGAAATACATGAAGTGCAATTAAAGGCAGAATCATTTTTGAGCGTGTAGGATACTAACCATTTACACCACAGTCACATGACCTCATCGTCACCCCAACACAAAACAACATAATGACACACCACCTCCTCACAGGTTATGGTCCGGTCTAACTGCTGGTTTGCGGAGATGTTTTTGATTTTTTTAAACAAAACACTTAAATCTAACAGGCTTGAAGGTCTGAACAAGTCTAACTCACCAACTGGCATGTTTAATTACAGTGTAAGTGACAGGAGGTGTTATACTCTACTGACACATGACACAGAGTCAGAATCACGAGTCAGCATAAACATCACCCTTCACCTAAAAGGGAGAATCTGCATAAAAGTAGTCATATTTACATGTAAAAGCACGTTTTTAACCTGATGTCAAAGCTCCGGAGAGGAAGCCTCCATATGAGCTGATACTGTGGAGGCAGAGCCGAAAGAGGAGGTTTGTCACAAAAGAAAAAAAAATAAAAATAAAAACCCATAGAGAGGAAACAGGAAACGGTGGTTTGGAGATGGGTTGACAATAAATTCTGAATCCTGATGACTATTGTGTCCTATATAAGGTTTGAATTGTACGTCTGCACTGGTGAATGAACTTCACGCAATCAATGTAATCAATGAATCATATCAGGATCAAAAGGAAACCCACAACAGCCAGGTGTGAAAGTCTGATGTTGATCGAGTCAGTGATTCATTCTTCCACTCTGTCAAATCAGACGACGCGCGGGATCATGACTTCAGACTCTTCATCTGCAGATTTCAAGAAAACTCTTCAAATCAGCTTTAAAAGGTGTTTTTCACTGTCGCTCCCTCATCCTCCATCCGTGTGTGTGTGTGTGTGTGTATAGGCTGACACCAGAGTCTCAGTCATTGTGGTGTGTTTGGGTTATGACAGGCCACTCATATGCCACATGAGGGTGAGGGAGTCTGCAGCTATGCGGGGATAAGTTATCTCCTGCTGGAGCTGCTGGTGACAAGAAGACAAGAAGACTCTCAGCCAGAGGGAAAAGTGGAGGAGGAGGAAAAAAGGCCAATATCACTTCCTGGACAACAATTCACACACATTTCTGAGATTCCATATGTTCAGTCTATACATGTGCAAGTCTTCGTTCAAAGGAAAACACTGGGGACTGAGGTCTTTTTTACCCATCAACGTGTTTGCAAACAAAATCAGCGTTCACATGGGGGATGAATCGACGGCTTGATAAGTCAAACAAAGCTTTCACACTGATTTAAACTTGCAAATAAACAATATTCGCCCCCTATCTGCAAAGTCAGTTATCAGCCAATCACATCTGCTCGAGTCCCGAGGTTTGACAGAGAAAAGTCATTTCCACAAACAACCACAGGCTGAGATCACGGAAAATCAGCCTCTGAGCGGAGCAGAGAGATAATTATCTCCTCTGTGTGGCTGCTCGTGAGGGAAATGTGTGGACAAATGCATTTCACAGCTTCTTGTTGCTGCTGCGAATTCGAAGGAATCACTTCCACTGAGTCAGAATGTTACTTAAATCTTAAGTTGGCAAAGTTTTGAAAAAAATACAAACAAAAAAACAAAAAAAGTTCATTAAAAGCTCATTTTGGCGTGAGATTTTAAGACAAAACTAACAAAGGGAAAGTTGATCTCCCGTGGAAATTTCCCGGGGAAGTTGATGAATCATTTGTCACCGACATGTCTGCAGGGAACAGATGAGACGCTCCACAAAAAAACAAAAAAAAAACAAAAACAAAACAACCAACAACCCCTCAGCATTAAAAAATCAAAAAGGCAAAATAATCAAATCTTTGACAACATTCCATTCAAATTGCACATTAATAACATAAATCTACCATAAATAAATGGCACGATGTCACTCTTCCACGTCACCTACACACAAGCCCCTTTCATTTGAGTTCACTACAGATGAGGAAGAGTTAGGCAGCGAGGCCCCGAAATTCAAGATCAGTACATTTGAAAAAGACATTGAGGAACTTCTGAGCAAAAAGATGAATGTAGGAAATACTGTGAAACCCTTTGAACTGTCTCCTCCTGTGTCATTCCATTACAATCACTTCACCAGTGCCTGTCATGTTCCATCAATTCACCGTATTCGTGGTCTGACGTTAAAATGTGTCATCTTGTGACATTCACACCTGGTGTTAGCGTTCATCTCCGGCGTCCACACTGAAATCTGATCAGCTCACACCGATTCCAGAGGGAGTGGCTGCTGATCAGCAGGTGAGGACGTGGAGGCCCAGCGAAGAGGTGGGACAGAGGCAGGAGAGTCACCGGGGAGTCAGAAGTGGATCGGAGATGCATTCGCATTTTCACTTGTGCCCAGTGTGAACACAGTGTCCTTCAACACCTTCAGCTGTGGCACAGTAGGTCACTTCATAATCCCTTCTCAGTGTGTGTATCGGGTGTATTCACGCGCACAGTGGATGTATGTATGTGTGTGTGTGTGTGTGTGTGTGTTAGCATCGAGTACATAATGATACCTTCAGTGTTCCTGTGGGCAGATTGATGGTTCATACAGCTCCGAAGGACCAAGACCTGGACTATCAAAGCACAGGTGGTTTGAAATGCACAGCAAATGAAAATGCTCCCCACTTCACAACCGGCGCGTTTGTGTTTCTTCGGTGTTGGGCTGTTTTTCCAACTTCAATGTTATTGAACAAGCCAGAATATTTTTTTTTGTTTGTTTTTTTTAAATCCTACAACTACGACCACAATCCATCTGCCCCCTTCCACCTGCCGAGGGTAGAGTTCATCGCGGAGCGGCAGGCGGAGACTCTCTCTACTTAGCCTCTCCGTTGTTGGTTAATTTGTACTTCTCCTGGAACTCCGCATGTCTCTGCCGCAGGATTTCTGTCTGTTTCTTGAAGCCGTTGACCCTGAGGAGGAAGCACAAACACCAGACTCAGCTTCACGTTCAGGCATCGAAGCGACGCGCTCGATCAGCAGCTCACGGTTCCAGTGCGAGGACGAGGGGGACACCTCACCTCGCCCGATCTCTACATTCGTTGTACATCTCTGTGATCACCCGGTCTTTCTCGTCCATGTAGTTATTGTGAATGTCTTCCAGGTTTCTGAAAGAGACCAAACAAAGGCCGGAGCTGTCACGGTGCTAAACGGGACAAACTTTGCTCAAACTACAGAAGCCCGGGGCTGGGTGCACGCTCCGCGCGCTGGGTCGTATTTATGAGTTTGTTCAGCTGTTGGAGCGGCGCTTCAGACCACAGAGAGGCGAATCTCCACAAACACCAGCGGCACCGAGTCAGTGTGTGAAAACAAATAGGGCGACACAGGCCGAGTCCTGACACATGGCACCGAGTCATGTCCACAAACAAGCTCATTCAGCTGGGTGTGAGTTCACAGCACAGAGGAGTCGAAGCGTGAGCTCAGGAAGTGAGAGGAGGAGACAATGTGAGCATGCCAAGAATACAATGAAGCAATACAATGGTACAATACAACTGGTGATACACACACACACACACACACACACACACACACACACACACACACACACAGGAATATCAGTCCCAGAGCAGCCATGTCTTTACTTTGAAGTGATGGAGTCAAGCTTTTAACAGGTTAACGCCGTCATGCATCCTCCTCCCTGCTCTCTGCTGACATTAGGTTGAACGCCTGATTACACGGATCTCATGACACTGTCCTGACTCACTGACGTCTGCAGGGAATGTTAACAAACCTTGTGTAAACACACAACACTCCTGACGCCAGCACCCGACCAGATCCGCTTGTCATTTGTTTGTACATCCAAAATCAAAGAAAAAACAAAACAAAACACATTCTGCCATTCGACGTCAGTCAAATCGTAGGATCGAAGGTCAAATGATCCACAGTTGTTGTGGGTTTCGATCAATCAAAGAAGTGATAAAGCAAAGGTGTTTGTCTTCATGAGGCTCCTTTAAGGTCCAGTGTGTGTCAAGTTATTTCAACATCATTATTCTGACGGTTTTATCTGTGGTGGTGGTGGTGGGGGCTCAGTGGCAGGAGCGGCCGCCTTTGGGAGTGAAGGTTACTGGTTCGAATCCTCCTTGGAGCCCGCTGCAGTGTTACTGGCCCTGACACCGACACCCCCATGGCCCCGTGTGCACTGGGAGAAATATCCCTTGACCCAGATAACTGGAGAGGCGGTTGAGGAAGACATGACACAACATTTCATCTGTTTACAATGACAGATTATCGTGCATACGACCTCTTTTAGGACAGTCGACTCGCGATTTACTGTTGCATTCGTCCGAGTGATCTTCATATCGTCCTGTCATTTTCTGACCTTCAGTTTGAATAAAAGCACCTGGTTAAATAAGGGCAACGTGGTGTGTGTTTCTGGTACCTGAAGAAGACAATGTGCGCTCCGATGCTCAGTATCATGGTGACGAAGCAGTAACCGACCAAGCGCAAGTTCCTCCTCTTGATCTCCTGCTTCTGGTCAGCCAACGTCTCAGAGGACTGAGACTGATGAAACTGCTCCCAGTAGTGATGGTTGTCCCGAGTGTGGCCACTGAAACAGATGGAGAGAGGTGATGATGCTGACATGAGACGCAGGGGAGCGTCAGATGGTGTGGAGGGTTAAAAAAACCACACACACAAAAAAACAGGAGGTTTTTATTCAAAGAACTAGGAACTCATTGATTTTCAGGTCGGATAGAAACGAGACTCCACACACACAGGAAGCGTTAAAGGGAGTATTGTGTGGAGTGGTGTGTACAAAATATAAACGACTACAGGTTGTGTGCATCTTCACCTGGGTCTGTACATGGTTTGGGCAGAGGTGGAGGAGAAGGCCTGGCCTCCCGTGTGTCTCTGTCGGATTTTGAAGTCATACTCCTTCCTGCTCAGCTCTTTGCTCAGCACTCGGTACGCTTCATTTAGCTCCACAAACTGGCTGTGCAGCGCTGGGTTCGATGGGTCACTGTCCGGGTGCACCTGTCGGGTCGGAGAGAGGAGCCGGGGAGGATCAGGTGTAGAAAACAAAACACTTTGCCGAGACATTTCAGCAATCACTCAAAATAAACACGATGAAGATGGATCCAAATGTCTCTGTTCAAGGATTTGACAGATTGATGCGTATATACCGTCTCAAACAGGCCAATTACTGTGAAGGATGAGTAGTTCAAGTGCTGGGTTATGCTACAACCACAAGGTAAATACACACATCCATCCTTGTTTACACTGAAGGCTCCTGCATGAAAACAAACTGACAGGAAACCCACTGTGGGAACGCTTCACCAGAGGAAACCTGATTGTGAAAGGCTGCCCTCAAGTGGCCGGACATATCATATTGAGTCACATGCGCATCTTCGAGTTCATGCAGTTGGACCAGGATCATACCTTCTTAGATTTGTCAAAAAATGCTTTTTTGATATCCTCCAAGGAGGCGTCAGATTTGATTCCCAGGAGATCATAGTAGTTTACAGACTGTCTGCAATGAAAGCAAAAAGAACTTCAAGTCAGAGAACTTAACATATTCCTTCATTTGTTGAAAATCAGTATTGTGATCATCCACGTACGGATCTCAACATGCACAGACAACAATCCACATGTATAACCCATTTATCAAACCCATAATGTGTCATTTTGCCACTCGTGTGTTCTGGGGTGTCATTCTGTTAATGATCACGAGTAAAGTTCATTCATTCCAACGTGTGCTTCATTGGCTCTGCGGCTGGTGTCTGTCACCATGCTAATCTGTAAAATCTACATTTTGAATAAAAATTTGACATAGGCATCTGTATTTTTTTGTGTTGTAAAATGTGCCATTTTGATGGATTTGTTACTTATTTTCATGGTCAACCCTCATCACTTCCAAATACCAGTTACAGGCCTCATTGATTACTAATAACAGATCTGAATTAGCAGGTGGAAATGAATATCTCTTTGTGTAATGTGTGTGTGTGTGTGTGTGTATGGCCTGAATTTGCATATACAGACATGAACACAATCAATCGGTGGTTTTCACCGATTCTGGTTAGACCCAACACACTGATGCACTGAGTCGACCTGTGTGCGGAGCTTTGAGAGAGCAGCCGCAGTCCAGTCTTGTAGCACCACAGATAACTCTGACACAGCTTCAGCTGAGCCTCCAGCTGCATGATGGGAGATTTCAGTGCAGAGAATCTGTGCAAGTGATAAAGGGACGATTACAGACGAAGCAGAACATTTGAAAGTAGGATATAGCTTGTATGAACAGATGGTTATTCTTATTACACTTCCATGAAACCTTTATATTTACATCAGGAGCAGGTCCTCCCTGCAGAGGCCGCCATATTGCACCAACATGATTTCACTGTAGCCCAGAATGGACAAATTCACACCTTTATGAGTTTTAACGACAAGTGCACGCTGCTGTAACTTCTCCTGCATTCTGGATAGGAAAACGTGTGGTGAGCTGTATTCAGCTGCAATATGCAACTTCACCAATACATGTCACTAAATCCTTCAAAGTTAACATTCAACTTCAAAACCATTCGGGCAAACAAAACCTCAAACGGAAGATGTTTATACTGCACTTTGATTTCAAAGATTTAAACATCTTCAGGAGGAAGTGGATTTAACGATTTCAAAGTAAAATACAACATCACACAATCTGTCATTCACTGTTAACACGCAGTACTGTTACAAGGGGGCGTGTTGTCCTTTTCAAAAATCTACGTTAGATTTAGACAAGCTGGTTTCAACACCTCCAATAACTAAAGGATCGGTATCACACGGACAACTGTCTTTGTTTACATGTCAGCACACAACGTGTCCGGTTAAAAGCAGGGAAACGTCCAGCGTTACCTGGAGGAACACTTTGTTCTGATGCCAGAACACACTAGCTGCTAGCTAGCCGGGATTAGCTTCTAGTCACTTTGTCTTGGGTGTTAACGTGCAAATGCTAAGCTAAAGTTCTGACTAACAAGAAAAAAACAACGAACGTGACAACATGGTGTAAAACTTGGAACAAGTATTAAAACCGAGGGTTAAAGAAGGGGGAAGGACAAACCTGCGGCACTCAGTTTCATAACAACAATCGCGCTGCTGTTACATTCTCTACGGGTGAAGCTGCCTGGCAGGGTTACACCGGAAGTTGAGAGACTGTCCTTCAAAATAGAATTGTGTGTGTTTGCACTCCTTACTCGTTCAAATCGAAAGAGCTTCATGAAGCTGTTCAGAGAACACTGAATGCATTCGCTCTTGAATTTTGGGGGAATTCAAAGTGTAGCTCATTTGTAATGTCTCCTTTATATCTATGGCCCATGATTCACTGAGGCTTTTGTTTTCCTGCAGACCGGAAGTTAACGGCGGGGTAAAAAAAACAAACACGTCGCTGCATGTATTTAGTTTTCTCTGGACTGAAATACTTTACTATAAATCAGTGAATATATATTCCTCTTTTTCATTTACTTAATGACGCAATTTATTTTCCAATACATACTGTAATTGTACAATGGTTCTCTAATTAAAAAACAAAACCGTGTGGGTTGGATGTACCATGGCTGCAGTTTGGTGTGTTGGCCATCAGGGGGCAGTAGGCAACATACTGTACCACCTGTCAAAGAAAGAGGAAGAGAGTCTTGTGCTGTTTGCGGATATATCCACAGAGCGAGGTTAGTCAAACCGCTTCTTTATCATGTTTTAACAAATGTCCACGGTAGTTTATGAACGTTTCATGATGTTACTATACAGTACAGTTTGTTTTTTACATATTACAGAATGAAAGCTCTATTCTCTGTGTTTCCTGATTCGGTGGGTGGATTTAATGTGTTGAAGTCTGACCAACACATGGTCTAATAGTTTACAACGTTCACTTCAAATCCTCTAATAACAACAGAAGGGATGAAAACTTTCCAGACTGTGGTTGCGCGGTCTCATATTATGTAACTGTTCACTAAATAAACAGTGAGAACCTCATTATAATGCTGCTGGTATGAAATGGAATAATTCTGACCAAAATGCTCTGTTAGTTCTTGAACTGGTTTCCTACTTTAGTGAATCTGCATGTGACCTAATGTGTGAGGAAGGATTCCTCCTGAAGTGGAGTCACCAGCTGTGAACCACCACTGGAGAGGTTTATTAGAGACTGAAGCCAGAGATGAGACAGAAGTGAAGTAGATGGGATTCTCCAGGGTTTCTTTGTGAGAGTGAGAACTCCTGTAGAACCCTGACCATGTGTAGTTTTATTGTAAACCTTAACTTCTACGCCACTGAGGCGCCGTGTGGACTTTCTGTACACAATGTACAAACAATTGACTTCACATTCGTCCAGAAAAGCAGATGCATACATATATGTTTAGATACTGACCATTTTCCAGATCCTATTTGTGGAAAGAAACTTTCAGGTCGAATCTAAATCTATGTCTGCAGACGCTCTCATTCACTCAGAGTAGACACATCCCTCATTTCCTAATGTTCACATTTTTTCTGGTCCGTTTTTCTACTTGTGTGTTTGTCTTTGCTGCTGACGGAGCAGATGAATACATCGACACTGGGTGTGTTAATGTTGACTTTCGCACCGGGTGTTAAAAAGGAGTTATTCAGCCCAATTCAATTCATAACTGAAGAATGTATTTCTAGTCACCCTCTCTTATTTGATTTTGTATTTGATTCCTTTTTGTAATGAGTCTGAGTTATGCTTGATATTCCCTTTGTATGTGTGTGTGTTCTTCTAATCAGGGCGCATGCAGGAGTAACCTCACAGAAATGTGAGGAGGTGTGTGAGGAGGAGATCAGTGATCAGACCTTGATAATGATCCTCGGTGGCAGATGATGGAGCCGGACGTGTCTGTGCTGCTGCACTGTGCCGACTGGAGCGGGCTGCTGGAGTCCCAGGTTCAAGTGGAGCTGTCAGCCAGGTAGGGGCGACAGCAATGGAGGCTGTAGCAGAAACGATTGATGGTTAATTTTTTTCAACCCCCCCCCCCCACACCCACAAACCCCCCACACACACACACACACACACACACACTCACACACACACACACAGATTCAACAGGCAGACGGACGCAGCTCTAGAGCGCCACATAGAGGAAGTATGGACACAGCGCGTGTCCAAGGAGCCCTGGCTTTTCAACGGGGCCAAATTCCGATTACACTCCTTCTCCTTGGCCCCCACTCTTCCACTCAAACCTCCCCCCTGCGCCCAGGAAGACGAACCGCAGGGCAGACTGATACGAGAGAGTCTGTGTGACACCGATCCTCTGCGTGAGGTTCCTCCGAATAGTTTGGACCAAAGGAACCCATCCTTAAATCCGTCAGACAATGGAGGGGCAGTCGTTCAGCTCACTTCCCTGGATCAAGCTTCCTCCAGCTTTGGAAGAGCAGATCTTCCCCCTCATTCCTCAGATGGCAGAGGCGCCGGGCCCCCCCTCACCCTGAGACTCGGCCTGACCTGCTACAAAGACTACCTGGGGACCAACTGGTCGAGTCGGGTGGCGGAGCTCCGCCAGCGCGGCGAGGCCAAGCACAGCGACCCCATGGCGCTGCTGGCTCAGCCTCTGGGCGTGGGCGCCGTCCTGTGCACCTGCGATGGACAGGTGGTGTTGATCAGGAGGAGTCAGAAGGTGGCGGAGGCCGCGGGACTGCTGGACATTCCTGGAGGTCACCCAGAGCCGCAGGTGAAGTGGAAGGGTTGAATAAGTCATCGCCATTGTGCTGTGATGTGATGATGATGACGATGATGATGATGATGGTGATGTCACTCCTCTGTGCAGGTGGTGTGTGAGCGTCTGGGGCAAACCACGTGGGATGATGTCAGTCTGGTGAGGATGCAGCAGAGACCAGAGGCTGTTGTCTCGGAGCTGTTTGCATCCGTGTGCGCCGAGATCAGGGATGAGGTGCGTTTGATTCCTCCACCTTCAATAATGTACCGTTAGATTGTCCAAAAGCTCGAGACCAGTGACTTAATAGTTTTGTTATTGGACCTCTGGCGTCTCCAGGTGAACATTCCTCTGAGTGGCCTGGGAGACCCGCTCCTGTTGGGCATCGCTCTGAATCACATCAGTGCTGGAAGACCGAGTGCAGAGTTCTTGGTCAGGTACTGGACTTCCTGTTTTCTCCTGTTTTGCTTCTACATGGGGCTTCAAAATGTATGTTAAAGCCCAAAGTTTACGTTTAATTCAACCAAGTGAAATTTTAAACATAAACTATGTGATATGTGTCTTTTTGAAACAACAAATACATAAAAAAACAAAGATTAAAATTATAACACAGCTCATATTCTCAGTAGATGTAACCTTAAGAAGTTTCAACTGACCTATGAAATAAGCTGCAGATAAAACAACTAGAGGCAGCCAATAAAAGGTGTGGTGTGTGTGTGTGTGTATGTGTGTGTGTGCGTGCGTGCCCTCAGCTGTTCACTGACGTCTGATGAAGTCAGAAAGTTGTACTGGGAAGGAGGAGCAGAGGCACATGAGTCCACAGACATCGTCTTCCTCAGCAGAACAGTGAGTGACCCGTAGATTCAGATGTCACCATCCTCTGGCAGCTGTTTGAAGGCTAAAGTTTCAGTTTATGAAAAATTGTAAATACCAAAGTTGTGTGTTCCAGACAAAGTAAAGTCAACAGAAATGTGACTGCTATGTGTTTGGTCATGTGCGTCTCTAACAGGAAGTGCTGCAGCTTGAGATGAGTCACCCTCTGTGGTCAGAGCTGTGTCCCTCAGCTAAAGGAGCCGTGCTGCTGTATCAGAAGGTGAAACCTGATGGAGACTGAGAGCAGAGACCACAGACTCACACACACACACACACACACACACACTCAGCTGAGAACTGCTCAATACAACAAACCCACATGATCCAATGAATAAGTTTCATTAGAGAGATTTATTTGCTCTTCAAGCACTGTTTAGTGTTGCTGTTAAAACCGTTTTCAATCGCAAACTGTACAATAAAAAGTCTTATTTTACATTTTGATCAAAGACTATAGTGACATTGTTTGTATTGTCAAAATTCCTAATAGTAAAACACTGATTTTCACAAATTGATTGACTTTTTAAAAATAAAATAAAATCCAATAACTTATCGACTGAAGTGTTGTCTTTGTAAACACTTTGTTAAAAAAACCTGAAATGCAGCAGCAGCTTTTCTTCAATAATCCTCATATGTGATGTAGCCGTAGTTTCTGTTGTAGTCGGAGCTCTGGGACAGATAAGGTGCGTTCCACTGAAATACATTTAAATGACAGAAAAAAATAATGTTTCACCTGCCTGAAGAACAACACAACAAGGAATCAATAAGTAAATATGAATAACAGTAACACGTCAGGGCTCACTGTTAAGGGAGTCTTAGAAATGTTTGACGGACCACCTTTAAACCCCCAAACATCCATTTCCTGGGAAGAGGATGTTGCTAACCTGAGGTCTGACCCTCTTCATAGAACCACACAGCTTAATTGACACTCACGTATCTCGGGCGCTGACTCCACGGATCCATGTTGAGTCTCGGGTCGTTCCAGGCTACAGAGAGAAATATACAAACACAATCAGATATAATCTTAGGTTTAAACCCCCCACAAACGACTGTATTCATGCTGACCGTTCGTCCGGCTCCACTGGGATCTGTGTGGTGGAGGTGGAGGTGGACAGCCCGGAGGATAGGGTCTCCTCCTGTGATGCCTTGGTTTCTTCTTCTCCTGTGTGGGGACGGGGGGCAGCAGCCTGCGAGCACAGACCCTGTACTCCTGCAGCAGCGTCTGAGCCTCCCCCTGAGGCAGCTCCACGTACTGCAGCGCCTCCATCAGCTCAGAGTCCAGCTCTGGAAGACTGCAGCTCACTGGAATAAAAAAAGGTACAGAGGTGATTACTTAGTTATTATTGGAGCCAATTACATAAAAATGTATGATTTCAAAAATATGTTAAAAAACGAGTACCTTGGAGTTTGAGCAGAGCTGTCTCTGGGATGTGCTTCTCCTCTCTCCACGGCTGCAGCGACCGCCGTCGCCTCCACTCGTCAGCAGAGGGGAAAACTACCACCACCCGTCTCCTGAAGCCTGAGAACAGCTGCAGCTTGTGGCGACGGGCAGAGAAGAGGATGTTGCACTAGACAGAGGGACGACATACATTTTTTTGACATACACTGAGTTTGAACTCTGTCGTCATGTCGGGAAGTAGGTGGATATAAAGTGTCACCTGGTCCAGGATGTAGTTTGCCGGTGTCTGAGCGGCCATCTTGATTAAATCAGTCAAACACTGAGAGGCCTGTTTCAGTCTGCTGCCTGTCTGACTGCCTCCCTACACACAGACACACACACACACACACACACACACACAGATCAGAGGGTGAACTTCATGTTTGTGTGAATATAAAACATGAAACAAACTAAAGGTTCGACGGACCATCACACACGTGAGCAGCTCCTCTATTCCCAACAGCTTGTACTGTTTCTTTGGATGCTGCTTCATGTGAGTCCGTGCCCAGTGGCTCTTCCCAGAACCAGGAAGTCCTACCATCAACAGGACCTGCAGTGGAGGCGGGGGTGCGGATCACATTTCATTTTTTTATGTATTCTTAGACATCTCTTTCCAAAATATATTTGAGAGTATGAATCGCAATCTCTCTCATTTCACTACAAATCGAATCTCTTCTTCACTCCTGGTCTGATTTTTGAAAAACTTGCAGCGCAACAATGTGAGTCCATTGAGTTCAGAACCTGATCCCTCACCTCACACTGAGCCCTGGAGGAAGGGGCCAGCGTCGAACACACTCTCTGCCCAGTGGGGAGCGCTGCCAGCAGCGTGAACCCTGGAGGGCTGGGGTACCAGGGGGGAAGTGCGGGCTCCAGGTGGAATGTGACCGAGCAGCTTTTACAGAGAACGTGAGGGAACAGGGGACGGCCCTGCCGCGCAGAGGCTCCCAGGGAAAAGGCAATGCCGGCGAAACGACCGTTTTTATGGAAGGAGAGCTGAACATCACCCTCTGCGGAGAAAGACTGGGTGTAAAACACGACATGCGCATGACTCGGATTAGTGTGAAAGTCAACATGGGAAAATACGGGGAAAGGAAGAGGAAACGGAAGCGCTACTCACAGCGTAACAGCCAATGATGTCTCCCTCCGAGAAAGACTCTCCAAACTCTTCCTCTCTTCCACCGCACCCTTTCTTACCGCCTGCATCATACGCAAAGGACAGCTCTTCCTCGCCTGGTGTGGGACAGGGCAGAAACCAGCAGGAGGTTAAAAACGTCACGATAAAGATAAACAGCTGTGTTCACAGATGTTAACGTATCTTCACCTAGCAGCAGAGAGCTGCGAGCCACCGACCAGCCGACCCTGACGCCACAGGGTTGCGCATCCTCCGGTTCTTCCGGCCGAGTCGCGGGCATCAGCTTCCTCTCCAGCCTGACCTCAAAGCCCACCCTGCCCTGCCGCACCCCGTGGGTGAGCCTGCAGCCCGACCACAGGGAAGGGAACCGGGCCCAGAAGCGCGGCTGGCCCCCGGATCCATCAGGGCCGACCTCAAAGTGAAGGTGTCTGTCGTCTGTGGGAACAACAGAGACGGACTGAAAACATGTGGGAGCCCAAGCTCGAATCGCAGGAGGACATCAGAGCTCGGTGTGAATACACTTTTTATACGTTTCTGCGCGTCACTCACGTGGATTCAGCCTCACTTTATCTTCCACCTCCTCCTCTCCGGCCTCGTCTCTGAGCACCGGGGGCTGCGGTGATTTCATTCTGGGTGAGAAAAGGGGGTAGGGTTAGTTATTAGTTAGTTAGTCATGATTCGATTTTAAGACATCTGAAGACATTACATGGTCAATAACAAGTCAACATTCATTTGATCATACACACACAAACATAAGTATTATTAGGAATATAAAATGGAAACAGTTCCACATAAATCTTACACACCGCACCTTTATAAGTGTGTTTATTCATTGAACCTGTACGTTTTAGACTGCCTGATCTGTGTGTGTGTGTGTGTGTGTGTGTGTATACCTCTTGTATCGTATCTCCTCTTTAAACTCGTAGAAAGCTCTTCCACGGCTCGTGTCCTGTGATGACAGTGGGTCTCTCCTCTCCTCCTCCTCCTCCTCCTCCTCCTCCCCCGGCTCTGTCCCTCGCTCTGGCCCGTGTTGTGACGCAGTCTCGCGGGCATCAGTCTCGGTCTGTGTCGCGCGGTCAGTGAACTCTCTGGTGGTCTCCGGACAACATGGCGCAGTGATACGCATCTCAGTCGGCGGCGGCGGCGGTGATGAGGACGGAGCGGGAACCTCCACTGTGTCTGGCGGCGGTGACTGTGTCGGTAGTAGGTGTACCAGAGTTCCTCGGTTCCCCTCGGTGACCCCGGAGTCGAACGCGGACCACAGCCTGACCACCAGCTCCGTTTTCAGCCCTTTGCTGTCCAAACCCATTTCCTTCAGTCTGCACCGCAGCTCCGCCACCTTCAGCTTTTTAATGTCCGCCAGGTTCATTGTGATGACGTTTTCCGCCGCGTATCACTTTCTAACAGTGGCTGCTTCAGTCGTAAAATTCTAAAACTTACTAAAAACAAAACAAAACAAACTGAAGCCAGAGCCAGAGCTTTAAACAACTCAATATGGTGCCCTGTTTTCTGATTGGCTCTTTGCTTCTTCGCCTTAGTTATTACTGTCACATTAAACAGCCACGGTGCTCTTTGCTGTCTCTAACGATTCAAAAGCGACACTACAACCAGCGTCACTGGCGTCATCTCACCGATGAAATGGATTATAATTTCTATAAGGCACAAATTAAATATTGATTAACAATCCTAATGTTATATATGTATGTAATCAAACAAAAATATAAAGATGTTGTATGTTCATAGAATGAGCCTTTTATATTGATATCAGGTGCAGGTCCTCTAAGTGTGACCATGACCTTTTAACCGTAGGTCAGAATGGACGAACTAAACTCCTGAGAAGTATTTCTCAGACGTGGTTCATGTGATTCTAACTATCTTTTACTCAATAATACATTTTCTAGTGAACTCAGTTCACCAGTTCCTTGTAAGAATGTGCAGGAAGGTCATGATTGACAGTTTGACCCAAGTCTTGACTCATTGAGACGACGTTCTTTCACGAGAAGCTTTATATTTAACAACAAGACAACTGCAAAAGCATGAAAACAAACAAGCACAAACAAGAGTTTAAAAAGCGAGACAGTGTCAGTCATTATACAAAAACATGTCATATGTTACATTAATTCACAGCGCCGCTTCGTCTCTGTTTACGTCAGATCTCCTGTTCCGCTGTTTGTGCTTCATTACCGTCACCGCGCCGTCAAAGAGAGAGACAGAAGCTCCACAGCAGCTAAAAATAACTTGTTTATAAAAAGTCGGCAAACTTATTGACCGTTCTCTTCTTCACTGAGCTTCGGGGCTCCACAGAAAATCTCTCCCTCAACAGGAAACTCTCGCACATCCTCGAGAGTTCCGTTCCCCATCATCCTCGACAGACTCGATCGTGGCTGGTTGGGGGGAGGGGGGATGCAGCTGCTTCATTATTGCCCCGAGAGCGAACGCGTCCACACAAACAGCATCATAACAGAAATCGTCACAGGAGCAGAGCGGCGGCAGCCATTTCTCTGTTACACAACAGAACATCGAGGTCATGCTCACACAGTGAGCCTGTTTCACGTACACAAGTGGCTCAGTCACGTTCTCACCACATGCCGCTTCGTAATAAAAGCGCCTCAGTGCTACATCTGAATGATACACTCGGAGCGAGTCGGCAAAACAAATAAAAAACAACACGACACCTACTCTCCCTGATGAGGGTCCACGCCTGTGCAACCCAGTGGACTCCAGCAGAACTGTAAACAACCACGCGTCCTGAATACACTGGAAGCGATCTGCGCTTAATGTGTCAATATGTGACAGTGATCAGGGCCGAATGCATGGAGAGAGTGGCCCAGTACGTTTACATGCAAGTCCGTGGTCATACGATTGGATGACGGTGGATGTCCTTGCACCTGCGCACAAGGACCGGAGGGGACTATGATAATAAACTGACTGAAGTTTGTCAAACTCTGCTACAGTGTTTGACGACATGCCCCTTTAATCTTGTTTGCATTTGACCTGTTCACGGTCAGTCTACAGACCGAACACTCCCAGGAAACTAGCGGCAAACAAGGGGTGAACTGGGCGAGCGCGTGGCTCTCTGCAGTTTGTACTGGCTTTAACTTTTTGTACCGATGAGATTCGCGCTATACCTCGTGGCACTGTTGAGAGTTGGGATTATCCCTGCGTGTTTACATGCAGGAATACCGCAACTCCCAATCACCTTACTTTGGGTGTCGGCCCGACTCTGAGAAATTCAACTAAGTACCATTGAAGACAATATAATCAATTTTCCCTTGTGTTGTGCTAACGCACTGCGTGACATGAATCAACCCTCACGCATGAAGTGAGTTACACAATGAGGTGATGGGTGCCTGAGTTTAGACAGTGCAACGTAATGAGAGAGATGTTGGCTCAGCTCAGTCATCGCGGGATTATATAACACAGCCCGAAGCATCTTTTTGTTTTGTGCCGAGGCTGGCAGCCGTGTCAGGGTTCCAGATTTTTGCTTTTGCACAAACACAGCCAAATCGTTCGATACAAACATTTCTCTTCAGCATCCCGTAAGAATTTTTTTTGGTTCTCAAAGTGTTTCACCTGCTTTACAGTTTAAACCTGCAACGCGAAGTTTCCTGTCACATACTCGCCAGTGGTACGTTCCTGGATCTGTTCTATGTCGTGAAAATACAAAGACACCGTCACAATGATGGGACGAACTCAAACACGTTCGTATTCTACACGCCAAGGGGGGGGAAATGACTCGGGAAGTGGGGTGATGGTTGACACCGGACGTCACTACCTGGGTCCAGGTGAGTCAGACTAATACGATGGGTGTAGCCGGTGGGTGCGGTGGCGAGGGGGAGCTGCCGCTCTCAGACGGACTGTATCCCAGCAGGAGCTCCTTCTCTCGGGGGAGACAGGGGCCGGTGATGTGCTGACTGTGGGAGTGGTAGAGGCGCAGGAAGGCCAGGATGGACTGAGCCAGCCACAGAGCCGTTACACACCACAGAGATATCTGAGGACACGACACCAGACCGGGTTTCAATATACACTGAAGATGGACCACGGTGCATTTCAAGACAAGACTGGGAAAAACTCATAGCTCAGCATTGGTTAGGTTAGGTTCCAAAATTGGTGTTGCCATGACTTTCTATCACGATGGGTTTGTGTCTGTGTGCAGCCGTAAGTGCTCGTACCTCAGCCAGACTGAGTTCTGTGTAGAATGAGGAGGTGTCCACGTCCAGATACAGCGGAACGGACTGGGACTCGGCACAGCTGGACACAAATAAAAACACCAGAGGGTGAGAAATGGTTCACAGCACACGAACAAATGACAGAACTCCCACGAGCAACGTGTCATTCTAGCAGCCTCTGGTTCGGCTTCTCGGAGACGGATGTGTGTTTTACGGCGACAGGACCTCTCACCTGTACGGCTGAGAGTTGTTGTCAGTGACGGTGTCACACCACGAGACCAGACCCAGGGACAGGATGACGCTGGCCCCTCCGGACAGGAAGAGCACGCACACACTCAGCAGAACAGTCAGGAAGGATGAAAACAGGGTGCTGGGCAGAGACAGAGGAGAGCAGTCATCAGTCACACTGTGCACGCTTCACAACCGAGTGATGTAATACATCAGGGGGGTGGGGGGTGATTGATGGGAGTAGCACACAGGGATTAATTATCTGTTTTTCCACTGAAATATTCGCTAGTTGTTGTTTTGAAGAATATTGGATTAAAGTACAGATGTGCAAAAACATACTGTGCTGATCTGGAGCCAAAGTACAGTGTATACACACTGTCGTGACATGTAGTGGTGTAGTTGCATGGAAAACATGTTGCAGTTATTTTTGAAACTCAAAAAAGGTGTTTAGTTTCCAACATGGCGATTCCATATTATGACCTCCTGCAAAAATGTAGCTCTCATTTTCTGGTAATGGTGAAAACATCTATACATAGATGTTATGATTATTATTATATGAACTGTTTTTTATTCTGTACTTCAGCTGAGGAACATGTGGCCTCCACACACAGGATCTGCTCCTGAAGTAAACATATGAAGTTTATGATAATGAAGATTTCTCTTCAAATACGATGCACTAACACCTGCATAACTATTTCATTTTGCGTATCTACCTGTAGAAAGTCATTTCAAACAAATATTAATAGCATGTTTCTTATATAAGATATTTGATAATATTACTAGTAATGTAAATATTATTATAAAGTATCATTGTATTCTATTTTCAGTGATGTTACAAGTTCCTTGCAAAAGTAGCAAGGTATAAAAGTTATGCAATAATAGCACTGTATGTAATGAAACACAGCATGTGTGTACTTGGAGGTGTGTGTGTGTGTGTGTGTGTGTGTGTGCGCGCGCGCGTCCATGTTGTTGTTGTTGTTTATGTTGGTGTCGGTGTTGTGTTACCCACTCGTCGTGTCGCCCGTGCAGATAGAACAGACTCCTCCAGCCCTGCGCGGCTCCGTACAGCACCGAGAAAATACCCACGAATGTGGCGAACTGGCAGGCGGCGAGCGGCCCCCACTGCTGCACCACCAGGTGGGAGACGTCGCCCGGCTGCCCCCCTGCCTCGGCCGGGCTCTCCGTCCTCCAGTAGCCGCTGGTAAAGAGGGCACAGCGGCCCTTGAAGGCGGAGCCGTTGAGGGCCATGGG
>JAFBJT010107968.1:81302-144121 GCA_016785325.1 Chascanopsetta lugubris | reverse complement strand
TGTGTGTGTGTGTGTGTGTGTGTGTGTGTGTGTGTGTGTGTGTGTGTGTGTGTGTGTGTGTGTGTTAGTATTATAAGTACACAATGCAGTTAGATCTCAATTAGCAAGAAACCACAGCAAGCTAAACTTCATGTATGCTTGCATATACATATATATGTATATATATATATGCAGTCAGATGCTGAGTCAGCTTTTGTTATGTGGAATATAACAATGTCATCACGTGTTATAATTACATATTGACATTTCGTCAATTTAACCCGATGCACTTGCAATGCGGTTAATCAATCGTCTGTCAATCAGAGCTGAGGATGATTCATTAGCGCTGCAGCGGCGTCTCATTCATACTCGAGGGGGTCAAGGTCACAGGTCCAGTATTTACGGAGGACGCCACACGCCGACATGTCCACTCTACCATTGAGCTGCGGTCCGGAGACGCATGACGTACAGCGTCTCCCCACAGAGCGGGAGCGCGCCGCCTCCATCCTGTCTCTAATGTCTCTTATTGATGATGCTCTGACCACCCTGAGTGCACGCACTCCACTTATAAGCAGGAAGTCGGTACGTTTTATGGCGCGTCTATTGACAGCGGGTCGGACATGATAGAGTGCGGTGCTTGAGTAGAGGAAGTTTGATGCTGGGATACTTAGCTGAAGGAATTCAATGGTGCACTGGTGAGTGGAGGCTCGTCTACCCTGCCTAACCGTCCTTTATGCACCGCTAATTAATTGAATGTTGCTTTGATGTTGACATAATTCATACGCCGGGATTAGAAAATAGAATGCGACATCAACCACAGGAAAGAAACAGTCTTACGCCAAATGTTTATACTCTGACATTAACAAACAATTCAACCGGCAACGGGATCATATTTACAATTTTACAGTGAATTCAACAAAATACCAGTAAACTCGTTTCAATAATGTTCTAAATGCGCAAATATTTAAATAGAAAAATTACTTAAAGGTGCCGTGTGTACGATTTTTGTTATACAAGTTCTACAAATATTGCCAAAAAAATGACATTCTGACATTTTGATGAATTTATAATCACGTAAAATGTTTTATTTGTCCCCATTACCCTAAAATAACCTCATTAATATACATTTACATGAGGAGGGGGGTCCTCTCTACGGGAGCCGCCATGTCTTTACAATGGTAAAAGTGGACTTCCTAAAAACTTGAGTTTTAAAGACAACCGAAGTCCACCATAGTTTCTCCTGCATGCTCAGAAGGGTGAGGGTGAGGTGATGGATACAACATGCAACCTCACCTCTAGAGATCAGCAAATCTTACACACCGCACCTTTTCAAAGCTTTTACTGCAGTGCAATACTTTTTTTAGGATGCGTAACAATTCCGTTTATGTAGCATGTTGTCACCTTCGTCACTGTTTGTGTCTCGATCATCATCAGCATCGTCATTGTATCGAATGGGAGGGGCTTGTATTATCGTAGGTGATGTGGAACCTCCACCTGGAACAACACAAACAACACATGGCATTAAAGTCGTGCGACGGCGACAATAATCAGACTCATCCTGTATAAATCAGCGGTACAGATGATAATTGTGCCACCGTGTCAGCCCATAATGGCTTTGTTGTTCTGCGTCGCCGGGCTGTTTGTTGTGTGCTGCGCTGGAAACGTATCATCCAAGCTCTTTTATCAGAGCGGCAGCTATAAATACCTGCGCTAAGTGGCAGGAATGTCACAGCTCAGAGACCCGGCCGTTCCGGGGCAGCGCCGATTTTCCACTCCAACGGCATCACAAGTGGCGCTTCAGCTATTCAAGGTTATGCCGGTCCCTCTCAAACACTCGAAACCATCACATCCCGCATAATATCATCATCATTTCCCACCCTTCTTCCTCCTTCTCTGTGCCGCTGTAAAAGTTTGCGGTAAACAGGCTTTTGTCTTCCTGCTCCCGGTGTGGAGACACGATGAGTCAGACGCCGCTGACTCTGTGTGTCATCCTCATCGAGATGCAACGTCCTACTCACCACTCTGCCTATAGGGTTGGGGACTGTGTCTCACATAGCTCTTTGCTGCTTTAATGCCTCTCTCCTATGTGTCTGTATAGATGGCAGATGGGATGACATGTGACTATGAGACCGTCCCTGACACGTCAATAGGATTTTGGACCATTGCTGAAACTACACTCTGCACAGACATGTCATCTGTGGCGAATGACACCGTTTGAAGCCAATTAAAAAAGCTAATGTCGGGCCGTTAAAGGTGCAGTGTGCGGGGTTTGGTGACATCGAGAGGCGAAGTTGCATGTTGTATCCATCACCTCATCCTGAGCATGCAGGTGAATGACTTCAGTTGTCGTTCAAACTCAAAATATGTTTAGTATGTCCACTTTCACCCCTGTAAAAACATGGCGGCCCCCATAGCGAGGACCCGCCTCATGACAATGCAAGTATGCGATTGTTCAAATTTTTGGAAGTGACACAAATGACTAAATCTTACACATTGCACCTTTTACAAACTACACTGTCGCACAAGTTCATCATCACCACAGCAGAAGTGGGTGTAATGACATATAACGTCCATTGGAGGCAGTAGTCTAGTTTTGCCACTTTTTCGCAAGCATCGTAAAATCTGGCATGTTTTTCAATTGTGTAAAAAAAAAAAGAGTTCTTTAAAGCCATTCAGAAATACCCTCCGACTTTGCGACGGAAGACACGTCAGTGCTAGCTAACGTATTCACGCTTTTTCGGACTCATCCCTGCAGCGCCGCATAAACCACAGAAAGGTATCAAACCGCCCATCGTTGCCTCCACTTACCCGCTTCAGGCTGCGTACGCTGCTGTTGCGGATGGACTCCATCAGCTGGTCATGTGCCGACCTCATGGGCGTGGAGGGCCGGCTGCCCTCCTCCGCCCCCCTCCTGTCCGCCGCCACGGGCCTCAACGCGTTCTTCAGCTCCTTGAGGATGCTGCCCATCTCCCCTTCCCTCTGCTGCCCCCTCTCTTTGCCCTTCTTGCCTTTCTTCCCTTTGGCCTTGGGCGCCTTCTTGCCGCCCTGCGCCTCGTGTGCCTTGATGACCTCCGCGATCATCCGCGTGGGCTTGGCCTTCTGTTGCTGTTGGGGAGGCAGCGGCGCCGGCGGAGGAGGAGGTGGAGGAGGAGGAGGCGGCGGTGGAGGCGGGGCAGGCGGAGTCTGCTTTTTGGGAGGGTCCCGTCGGGGAGTTTTGGGGGAGGACCAAGGGGAGCTGTAGGGGGAGGAGCTCGGAGTTCCTCTCTGGAGACGAGCACAAAAGATCAGCTCCGTTCTGGATTTGAAATGGATCTGGTTTTTGGGGGGTATAGCTACGTACCAGTGCGGTGGTCCGGGGGTTGACGGCTCCCTCTGGCGCCCCCTGCTGCTGCTGCTGCTGCTGCCGCTGCTCCTGCAGCCGCCTCTGCCTCTGGCGGTCCTGGTTCCTGGTGAGTATCCCGGTCATGCTCATCCTGGGACCTGGGAGGTTGAACTGGTAGCCCAGTTTGATCAGAGTGTGGTTCTCCCTCAGGATCTTCACCATCTCCATCTCCACCTGTGGGACCGAGACACCAGGGGGGTTGCAGAGGATCATACTGGTGCAGACCGGGAGGTCTGGGAGGTAGAACCCACCTGTCCTCCACACATGTGTCTCTGGTTGTGGAAGCGCAGCTCGGTCAGGGTGTTGTTTCCCGGAAGCGCTTGAACCAGCGCCATCACGCCTTTGCCAGTCACATAATTGGACTCGATGTTGAGGCTGGTGATGGACGAGTTCTCCCTCAGCATCTTAGCCACGGCCAGCGCCACCGGGTCGTCGGCTCGGGTGTTGGCCAGGCTGAAGACGCGCACGTGCGTGTTGGAGCGCAGCGCTTCAGCGAATCGGATCAGAGTATCCTGGGAAGTCAATCAGAGGGTTCACACTGCTTGACTTTTATCACCAACAAACACAATACCCTAATACTAATGTTCAAATATGGGTTGTGAGATATGTGAGTGTTATATACAGCAGCTTCAGCTTTGCTCAGACATGGCAAAGGTGCGGTGTGTAAGATTCACAGATATGTAGTTCAGTCAGTCCATTCTGGGCTACTGTAAAAACATGATGAGCCAATATGGCCGCCTCCATAAAGATGACTTGTTCATTCTGTAGTACTGAAAATATCAGTATAGATCAATGACGTAGATATAGTTAGCTAATGTAGCCATGGCCTTTATTTCGTTTCTACCAATACAAATGGAAATGATATAATCGAAACTTTACGCACTGAACCTTTAAAATGTGTTGGTGCCTTTTTAAGTCGTCCCATTGGCTGCCATCAAGTAAGGCTAATTGAATCACTAACACAATATACTAATAAATACACAAATAAATAGGAAAGGAAATGATTGTGCCCTTTAATATTCCGTCGTTTTTTTTAGCTTGTACCTGTGAGATGTCGTCAATATTGTTCAGATTGACCTCTGTGAGCTCCGGGTCGTCGTCGAGGACTCTCTGCAGAGCCTCGTCCACAACAATGGGGTTTCCTGATGCGCTGCTGTCGGCAGGTGGAGGGGGCGGAGTCAGTCTGATTGGCTCCACCCTCTGAGGCTGCAGCAGCAGTTTGGGGGTTTCCACACGTGCGGGTTCTGGTTTTGATTTATTATCTTGTTCCGCTTCCTCTTTCTCCTCCTCCTCTTCTGTCACATCTTCCTCCTCCTCCTCCTCCTCACTGCTCTCCTCTTCCTCCTCCTCCTCCTCTTCCTCGTCCTTCTGTTCTTCCTCCTCTACCTCCTTTTGCTGACATGTTTTCTGTTCTTTCTCGTTTTCATCGTCTTTTTCATCCTCTGCTTCACTGTTTTCCTCCGTCACACATTCCTCCCCCTCTTCCTCGTCTTCCTCCTGCATTTTAAAAGTGAAATCGACATCGTCATTGTGTCTCTATCCAAAATTAGACTGAATAACATCGCTTTTAACAGCTAAACGATGTTTCTCAAATACTCGAAAAACCTAACGAGCCTCCATGACTGACCGGTTTGGGGCTTCCCCCGGCGATCTCGTCCTCCAGCAGCCTCCTGGTCTCGTTCTCCCAGTACTTCATGAGCGCCTCCCTGCTGAAGGTGCCCGTCGGGGTCTTGTCGGTCTGGTCCCTCTGTCGGAGCCCAATGGGCACGTTGGCATCGGGGTCGATGTCGGCCAGCTCCTTCTCCAGCTCGGCCAGCTCCTCGGGACTGAGCGAGGCCAGGAGCTCGTCCTCGTCCACGTCCTCATACTTACTCAGCTCTCGTCTGTACCCGAAACAACTCATGGCCACGGCGAGCGGGCGCGGCGCACTTGAGCACTAGGAGCGTTGACCCCAGAAATAAAGTTTGGGGACAGGGATTCGAACAAAAGTCCACACTGAGATCCAAGAACATATACTTATGTCCAATAAGTCCAGTCCTTCTTGGTCCACTCGGACGCCTGAGTTCATGAGCGTCCACTCCTTTCTGAACCTGGTCTGTCGCTGGGAAGAAGAGCCTTTGTTTGTGTGTGTGTGTGTGTGTGTCGGTGTCCTCTCCTGTCTAATCTCCACAGCTGCTGTTCAGGCCTTAAGAGAGGGATCAGAGGGGAACATAGCGAAGTGTGGGCCCCATGATGCAGCGTCTTTTTTGGGAGGCAGCGCTCTGATAGACACGGCCACAAAAAGCATGTGAGCTCACACACTGTCAGTGAGGTCATCTGTCAACCACCGACTGAGTCCGAACCCGAGCCTGAGCCTGAGCCTGAACCTGAACCGAACCCGAGCCTGAGCGAGCAACTGGACCCAACTGTCAAAGAGTTGCATTATCTTGCTTTGTCACTGATCTGAATTAATCCTATAGTAAATCATGACATAGCAGACATATAGCACATATACACTAATGGTATATTTTTAAACCATGACATCATTATTTATCTCTTGGACTTTCAGATATGTTTCTGTATTTTCATGTCAATGGAAATAATCCCTCCACACCCAGTCATCTGAGTGTTCTAAGTCCACACAGCCCAGAGGAATGACATCATAGTTTAAATAGTATACTTCACATGCAGGTAAACAACACATCTCTTCTTCCTACCTGGGGCCATCTTGTATTTTTGACTTTATGTGGTTGGAATGTCAATGATAGTCTCACATTGACACTATCATTGAGAGAGAAAAAAAATTTGCATTATGATTTTTTATTTTTTTAGTTTGATCAATATCTGGTTCACTAACATGGAGGAGGTGGAGTTCAGGCTCTATCAAGATGATTTTGCTTCACTCCCAGGTAACTATGAGGTGGTCCATCTCCATGTGGGACCACACTGACATACTTGAACACACAAAGTGGATGGATTGTGTTGCACCGAGACTGAATCCCGCGTGTTTCATTAGAATTCGACCACATGAAAGTCCAGGTGTGAAGACACTCACATCTGTGTTCCCAGGTGGACACATTCGCTCATTCCCAACGATTTTAGTTTACGACCAGTAAAACCCATTCCCCCTTGCCTGCCTCCACCGATTGTAGTTTATCCATCGCAGAATGAAATTTTTATAGAACCAACCTGCGTTGCGGTTTTAACTCTGTGTTACTCATGTACACACGCGGAGGCAACACCACTACATGCTTTCCAAATGAAGGCACATGCGCCACATAGCTCAGCGTCAGCGTCATGGCTCCACATCTCCTCTGCTCGTCTCTCACACACAACACATTGAAAGAGTTACAGTGATATTGAGGAGGACATTTATAGTTCTGTTTGTTCTGAGCTGCCGCCGCTGAGTTATGGATCGCAGTCACAATAGTTACAGCACAGAGTAACGATACTAACACACCGGCTTGTGTTTTCATTATATTTTCATTATTGAAAACATTTCGTGTGATTTATTTTTTACAAAATACAAAATATTCCATTAATTCATCTAATAATTCAGTTACAGTTCTATTTCAAACATTTTTAAAGCCCATGTGCCATCAATGATAATACCCATATGCTTTGTATTTTACTCCGTTCTCACCCAGTTTTAAAGGTGCAGCATGTACGCCTTTGTGACGTCTTGTGGTGAAATTGCATTTTCCAGCTCACTAACTCTAGAGAACCTATGGTAGCCTGCAATTATTATTAAAACTCAAAACATGTTTTGCTTTGTCCATTCTGGGCTTTCTGTTAAAAAACAAAAAAAAAACATGGTGGCGTCCAGGTCATGGGCAATGGAAACAGCAATTAGCAGAGTTAGGTAACCGTAGACTCGAAAACGTTAGTAGAATTAATCAATATTACATTTTTGACTGTATAAATTAAAATAATTGCATCTGATATTACAGGCGTAAATAAAGGTGCATTATGTGGAGGAGAGGACTCCGCAAAGTTCGAACTCCCTGTAGGTCAGGTACCTCTTCAGTCGTGGAGGAAACGGAGCCTCGGCCATGACATCAGGCCGGTTCAGCGTCCTGGTCCCCATGTGACTCCTGATCACCAGTCTGCACAGGTGCTGCAGAGACCGGGGTTCACCTGGGGTGGGGGGGGCGGGGGAATGTAAACATCATCCAACCTCCGGCAGCGAAATTCAAAGCCGTAAATGTAACATCAAAGTTGTACTGAGTATGTCTGAGATCTCCTCCCACTCCGGCCTCCTCTGCAGGATGCTCTTGAGGTTGGGGCAGATCCGGACGTGGGCGACGTAGTCCAGGAGCATCCTCACCACGCTGCCCACCAGGTGTGTGAGCCATGACACCGACACGAACTCACAGAACTGAAAACAACACACACACACACACATACACACACACAGAACCCTCTGCCCATGATGCATCATTATAAATATCTCAATGGCTGTTTATCGGCTCTTACCGAGACGACATCGGGTCGGCTGTATATCTGGTAGGCTCGGTTGTGTAGATCGACCCAGGTGCTGTCAATTTCATCACCGTCACCATGGTAACACTGGAAACACCTGGCAGAGAGGATGTCACGGGGATGTTATGCTAGAAATGCAACATATTTTACATATGACCACTTAATTATCGAATTCAAGTGTATCCTAGCATCCAGTTTAAAAGATAAATACTCTCATATTTCTACTTTTACTTTATTTTTTTATTCTAAAGTCATTTTATTCTTGAAATTATCTAATAATCAGCTCTTTCCTCCAACTGGCGATTCCCTGCTGCAACTCCTCTTCAGCCTCTGTCTGAAACACTTCACTTTAGTTTCTGTCTCTTAAGCCCCCGCCCCCTCACAGCCTAGTCTATTCTGATTGGCCAGCTGGAACACTCAGGAACTGCCCTGAGCTTTGAGGCAAAAAGTATAGTGATAGTAGTCAAATGGTGGTACTGCACCTTTTGGATTATTAATGTGGTGGTATGAAGATTTTTTTTTTTTTTACTTGAACTAACATTGAGGAAAATATGTTTGTAAAGCTATTTTAATTTAATTCAATTCAATTTTAATTTAGTTTAATTATTATATTTGACTTTAAATCTCAACTGAAATCAGTGTCCTGTGTGTGTGTGTGTGTGTGTGTGTGTGTGTGTGTGTGTGTGTGTGTGTGTGTGTGTGTGTGTGTACTTGTCAGCTTGATATCCACCGTTGAGCAGCAGCCTCATCATGACCCGGTCACTCAGACAGTACTGCAGAGCCGTGGGAAACATGGTGTCGCTAATCACCCTGAAGTAACAGTTCACCTCGGCTCCGTGCGACAGCAGCAGCTGCACCAGCTCGTACCTGAGGAGACGCCAACAAAGGTTCCAGCAACACAAACACACACCCACAACACACACATAGACATATACATCACTCATCAGCACCTCCCAGCCCGTATGGCCACCAGGATGCACCTGAGTGGGTCCAGGTCGGTTCTGGCTCCGGCCTCCAGTAACATCCGAGCACAGGTCAGGTCCCCGTTACAGACGGCAAAGTACAGAGCCGTCTTCCTCAGGTCCCCGTAGTTCTCTGCACGAGGGTTTACACACATTTCAAAATGTGCAATCTGTGGAGCTGAGACAATTTATCAATTCTAATCGATTACAAATTCCCTGAATTGATTAATCGAATCTTCAGTTCGTGTCTTGCTGTAACTGTTTAAGGTTACAGGAACTGACGAATCATATGCTGCTTCTCATTCATTATTTGAATATTCATTTAATCAAATTGAATCCAAGAAGTTACTCGCTAGATGAATCGATTACAAAAATAATCGTGAGCTGCAGCTCTGATAATATGCATGAGCAGCTGTAGGTGGGTGAGTGTACGTGATCTTGTGTGTGTGTGTGTGTGTGTGTGTGCGTGCGCACACATCTGTGGCCCCTGCATGCATTACCAATAGAATTCTTCGGGCGTACCAGAGATGTGCGTGTGCAGCAGGGCATTGACATCATGTCCTTTCTGTATGAGCAGCTCCAGACACTCGACCTGTCCACCATCAGCTGCTGAGTGGACGGGGCTCTGGCCTGAGAGGCGGATCGCCCGCTTTGTGGTGAGGGGGATGAGAGTCCTCAGGGCCCTGCAGAGAGAGAGAGAGAGAGAGAGAGAGAGAGAGAGAGTTAGAGAGAGAGTTAGAGAGTTAGAAATGCAAAAGGAGGAAAACAGGACATAGAGACAAATGTTCATTAGATTGTGGTTTGATGGAAGTGGATAACAGCCGTGAACAGTGGCCTCTTTGTGCACATGAGACATGTTCGAGGAAGATTCATGTTAATTTGTCTCCGGCCATTTCTGTCATGCCGTCTGCTTTTGGCAACGCGACCGTCCCCGTGCTCAGTGTGTTGTGAGGGTGAGTGGCTGTTCTCTCGGCGGCGAGCACAGTCACATGGAGGTTAACTCGCAGTATGTGTCCCTCGTATGCCGCCCGGTGGACGGGCAGCTGGCAGGCGTAGCTGGCCACGTTGGGGCTGGCGCCGTGCAGCAGGAGCAGATTGACGCAGTCCAGGTTCCCGGATCCCGACGCGTCGTACAGGACGGTGTCGCCGTTGCTGGCCTGGGAGTTCACGTCGCCGCCTAGTGGAGGACAGGGTCAGTGCAACAGGTGTGCGGTCAGACTCTTTGCAATGTGCGCGATGCGCAGAACGGCATACTCGAACTAGTGGCTGCACGTGGCACTGCAGCTCTGATGCACATTCATTTATCAGGGGTTTTTTTTCCCCATTAAAATTCCTCTGCTGAATTATAAAACACTTTTGTGGATTTATATAATATTCAAAAAAGTATTTTATCTGCATGTAATTGACACAGAACGTGCAGTACCGCCATTTGGCCACTATGCTTTCCATGCGTGGAGCGCTTCCTGTGTCCAGTGCTTATAATACATGCATAGTGTCCATGGACTGTGTCCGAGCATGTTTACCATGCTGTATGAGCACGTCCAGCGCCTCGGCGTTGCCGTATTCGGCCGCCACCCCCAGAGGCGTCACCCCGTGTCCGTCTCGGGCCGTCACTTTGGCGCCGTGTTGCAGCAGCAGCATCAGAATGGCCGGACAGCCCACCTGGGGTAACCACGGTAACAAGGCAGGAGCAGAAAGAGAGAGAGAGAGAGAGAGAGAGAGAGAGAGAGAGAGAGAACGAGAGAGAGACAGAGAGGATGTGAGATGACGTCGAGCCAGGGAGTGCGCTCACGCTGTGGAGTTCTCTCACCTTTGCTGCTTCATGAATGGCCATCCACTTGGTGAGACACACCTGCTCCACCAAGGCCCCGCCGCACAGGAGGGTCCGAACCATGTCGTAGGATCTCTGTCTGACCCCTGCAAAAACGGACCCGATAGAATAACGAGGTTAAACGAATAAACACCATCATCTTTTGAAGGTATAATAGCCACAGGTTCCATTTTTAACGCCACGTGCTCGAGCCTGAGTCAATGACCAATACCATCAACCAGCCACCAGGGGGGGGGGCGATCAAGTCGATCATCCACCTATTGTATCTCAATTTTGTATTAGTGTCATAATGTAATAGAATGCAATATAACGTATAATGGTGTGCACCAATGAGCAGAGGGGACTCGTTTCTGCGGTTGGTGCTATGAGGTGAAGCTCCGTGCTCCAGCAGCTTCCTCACGTTCTCCACCCGTCCGGCCTCGGCGGCCAGAGTCAGGGCCGTGTCCCCGTCCTCCGTCTGCTCCTCCAGCGTCAGCTCGGTGCGCCTCAGCACTGCTGCAACACACACACACACACACACACACACACACACACACACACACACAGAGTGAGTGACAGGTGGAACACTTGACACCCTCATGCTCTATGGCAGCGAGCGCTCACCCTGCAGCACCACCTGCAGAAGGTGAGGCTCCGGCTGCGTGGCTGCAGCGTGCAGGGGCAGCCAGGCTCTGCTGTCGCTCTCCGAGAAGGCCGGCGCGCAGGAGGACACTTCCTGCAGCCCACTGACGTCGCCTGTGAACACACAGGGGAGACTGAGACGCACAGGAAGTCGTCTGACATGGTGGCTTCGTCTCGACTCCGCCCGTGCCGCGCGTGTGTTCTTGCACAAACACGGGGAGTCGGGGTTCAAGCGGAAGCTTGCCTTTGCGAATGGCCGACATTATCTTGACGAAGTCATCGCTGTTTGTCCTGATGAGCAAGAGAGGAAACGTTCATCAAATGAAAGGTTCTTTCCACGTGATGATATTTCATGATATGTCATATTTCATCACATTTGAAATCGCCATGCATTTGGAATCAATACATTTTTACCGCAACAATGATAGTAAGTTGTCATAATAACAATCATCATCATCATCATCAATAATAATAATAATAATAATAATAACAATCATCATTATCATCATCAATAATAATGATAATAATAACAATCATTATCATCATCATCATCATCATCATCATCATCATACTAATCACAATAACAATGATAATGATGATAATAATAATTATATCATAATAGCAATAATATGTCCTCATACAAGTCATTTTCAGGTAAATAGTACAAAACAATGACACAGGGTCCCACAAAGCATTTACAGGTTTACATGTATGAAGAGATTTGATAACAAATTCCTACAACACTATGACAACCAAACAAATGAATGAGCTGGTACACGTCACACATGGTGAACACGGCGTTCGGGACTCGTACCTGTGTGTGTGCTGTGAACACATGTGGACGTCCTGGACACTCTCTCTCATGGCGAACTCGACCAGCTCCTGGTTTATACCCTCGCGCTCCTGCTCGTCCATCTCTGCCTAAGTGCTTTGTTTATGGCCACGCCTGGGACACGCTCGGTGGAACGACGTGGCGCTGATTGCGACCACTGTGCACACGGACGCGGTTAAAGGGCAGAGCACAATCGGGGGATAATGAATGACGAGATAGGCGCAAAATCAGATGTGGTTCAAGGCCCATTGTACATGCACAGGGCCCTGTCATGAGTAAACATGTCGGTACACACACACACACACACACACTCCTCATTGGTCCCCTTAACTATCGCAACATTCAAAGTAGTGGTCATTTCCTCTCTCACCTGCTGAAGTGAAAGTGTTGTTGGGTCGACTTCTCTCAGCTCTGCAGCCTGTGTGTGTGTGTGTGTGTTTGTTTGTGCGAGGTCGGCTGCAGCCGCCGGGGGTTATATTTAGTCGTCACCTGAGTCTTCACAGTGTGCGTGTGTGTGTGTGTGTGTATGTGTGTGTGTGCGTGATCATGACTTTGACAACAGCAACGTTACATGTCAGGAACCTCCGTACGTGAGCGATTGTTGTGCAACCGCTCCGTAGCCTCCTCATGCATCCTTTGTGCCGGCCAACGGCAATCAATTATGGACAATAGCCTTTACTTAGATTAACTGCACCGAGTCATGAGGGCTTTATGCAACCGGGATCACAACAATAATTACGTTTTCAGATCCACCATATGACACGGTTTTGTTCCCACTGTCCCGAACACAAGGCAGGCCTGCAGGAACGAATAACCAGCATGCATTCCAGGTGTATAATACCCCCCCCCCACACACACACACACACACACACACACACCCTCCCCAAGGGAAAACACAAGTGCCTACTTTCTCCTGACGAGCAAATTGATATGTGGGAGTTTATGGGAGAGAGGGTGGGGGGGGGGTGTCTGCCAGACAGCGTCAGCATGTGTGACACAGTGACTCAGTCTGTAGGCGGCCTCTCTCTCTCCACCGCCACTTCTCTTCATCCGTCTGCAGTGGGAGCTCAGTGCAGGGCCCAGCCTCAAGTTTCACTACACACATGCACCAGGACGTTACACAGAGAGAGAGAGAGAGAGAGAGAGAGAGAGAGAGAGAGAGGAGAAGAGAGGAGGAGAGATGCTTTTTGAAAGAGAAAGTCTGAATTTCATGCACTGGACTTGAGCCACCACAGATTTTTGCTCCATATGAGGAAGAAAGTAAGTTTATTCATTTGTTTGTTTGCATTTGTGTACGTGGTTTGCTTGTGTTTTGTAGACTAACATGGCAGAATTTGCTCTTTTTATTACATCCATTTGTAATGTTAATAATACGTGTGTACTTGAAAATGAGAAATTCTTACCTTAGAACTATATTCTTTTCATTATGTAAAGGGAGTTCAGGTGTAATAGTAAGGGATGGCTCCTTTAATAGGTACATTATTGGTGTGTAGGTGGTGTCATGCTGCTGCTGCTGCTGCTGCTGCTGCTGCATGTTTAAAAAAAAAGGTTTGGTGTGTAACGTATGAGGCGACACTTTGCTTTCACTCAATATATTGAATAAGGGGGATGAGCACATGTTTCCCTCTCAGGGATCAAACTGCTGAGAGATCAGATTTTCAGGCCACATGGAAATGACATGGAGGCTCCTTAATGTGACTTTTACTGTCAGAGTAAGAGTGGTTAAAGTGCTGTTATTAATTATTGTATCATTGGATCCCCTTCTATGACTAATGTTTTTCTGGAGGATGTAAATGTAAATCCTCTAATGTAAATTCAATGGACCAAATATTATACCAAATTTTTTCTTTTTTTTTTGTAATATCCCTGCTTGTAAAAGTATCATTGGCTTAACAAAGCAGCTAAGCAGATTCATTTCCTGCGAAGCGAATTATTGATTGATTACCGTTCAGCCCCCATTAGAGCTCGCCGACTTGACTAATGGAGGAAACGTGATATTCAGCTTTTCAGGAAACACGCAGCATCCGTGTAAAAGTTGACTCCGGCACTGACGCCTGAAGACAAACACAGAGCGAGCGGATCTACATGTATCGTGCACGTGTGAGTGCCAGGGTTGTTTTACGTTCGTCTGCCTCTCCCACACAAGGTTTACTGTTAAGATACTGATGCACCTGCAGTTTGCTGCATCTCTGCCACACCTGCTCTCCCACTGGTACAATGTGTTGTCACGCCACGAGGCAAAAATTGTAATAATATAATAATTTAAAAAAAAAATAGATATATATATTGAAAATATTGAAATACAAATAATTCCATTGTAAATGCTGGTAAATGGGAAAGCTACCTCACTGCGTGCCCCGGAGCAAGGCCAGTGTGGGTGTGGAGTGGATGGGCGTGGGTGAGGATCCTCAGAAACCTCATTGTCCACCATCAGTGGACGTGACCTGTGAAATATGAAATGTGACGTCCACATGTGCTCGTCCCGCAGATCTGCAAAGCACCTTGTCTCCTCTTGAGTCTTTTCACAAGTCTGAATCTCTGCTCTGGAAAGTTCGGGACGCTCATCACCGACGATGTGAGCAAGCTGGCCTTACTGGTGAGATGATGGACTTCCTGTGTTACACACATTCCTGTCACACGATGCCTCTGTGTTTGTGTCAAATAGAATGAAAGGGACGCTGCGGCAGTGTCTTATCAAGTCTCGATCAGGTGGAAACTGTTCCAATCAGCCGCTGCAGCTCTGCCGTTGTGATCTGATTTTCTCTCTCTCTCTCTCTCTCTCTCTCTCTCTCTCTCTGTCGTCTTGTCCATCGCAGAAGCAGAATATCCCGTCCGATTATGAGATTCCCGTCAGTTACATTCCCAAAGACGTGGTGGGTATGAGGCAGGGGTCATGTGACACTGTGGAACCAGCGATTCTCAACTGAATCGGTCGCCAGCCTTTAACTGGGAGAAAAAGAAATTCCCCGTGCTTTTATTTTGAAAAGGATTTCCCTACGCATCGGAGGGGCGTTTATTCACACTTCTTAACAGTAGGTGGTGATGGCGCCCTGTGGTGCTAATAGACACCAGCCATTTCACAGATAGAAGAAAACGTGTAAAGTTTGTTTCCATATGCTAATTGACCATAAAATGCAAGTCTGACACTAATTACGTGGAATATGAATTTTCTTACATGCAGAGCAGAAGAAGGTGCACTTTTTGGTTTCTAATTAAAATGCAGCTAACTGGGTATAAAGGGTGGTGTATTCCTCTCTAGCATCTCCCACTGCTGGTGGTTTTTGTAAACGTATCTTTTTATGTCGTCATGCCGTGACGTTTCATTCAAATACATTTTCATTCACTGAACTTGAGAGGTTTCAAAATCGTTCCCTTTGTCGAGAAGTGACGGTGGGTCCCGAACCCATGACCAGTGGAGAACCACTGCTGTGAAACACCAACGTGACACCTGGTGGCTCTTGAAGTGACTGATTGAACCCTCCTGTGGGAGCAGGCCGGTTCGTGCTGGGTGGTGCTGAACATCTATCCTCTGGAGCGAAGTCTGGGGAGACTGGCGGCCATGTTTGGAGACGTCTCCACCAACAGAGCCAACATCACCATCCTGGTCAAGATGCTGAGGGACCTGCGTTCCACCTTTGACCACCAGGAGCTGGTGAGTGACCTGGTAAATATAGATATTTATCAGCTTGGCGGCTCGGACTCGGACACTGTGCTGTGTGACGTTGCCGGTTGCCAGTGGTCACATGACTCGTGGTTGTGCCGCTCCCCTGCAGGAAACAGCCATGCAGGTGTTCCAGTGTCACTACACAGACGGCAGGTTCATGTCGGGGCTCTACTTCGACTACATCAGAGACGTCTTACACGCCGCCACCGCCGCCGCCGCCGCCACCGCCACCGCCACTACCGCTGCTCAGGGAACATCTGGCCTCTCCTGCAAGCCGCCGCCGTGTCTTAATCCACAGCAAACGCCAGGTAGACAACGTTCATTTTTAATTTTGGAGGTGCGTTATCGAAGGTGCACAATACGAATCATATGAAAGGTGCAGTGTGTACGATGTGGTGACCTCTAGAGGTGAGGTTGCATGTTGTATCCAGCACCTCACCCTTGACCTTCTGAACCTATGGTAGACTTTAGTTCTTTAGTGCGTCCACTTTTGCTACTGTAAAAACATGGCGGCCTCCTTATGAGAGATCCTCCCCTCCACATGTAAATATACATTGATGGGCTCATTTAAGGCTAATGTAAAAAAAATAGAAATAAAATAAACATGATTCTAAATTCATGAAAATGTCAGTATGTAATTGTTTTGTAATATTTTTATAAGGGACAGAAATGACCAAAATCTTGCACGCTGCACCTTTAAATATCAAAGTATGTTTCTACTTTAAGAGTGTGTCTTCCACCTAAATCTGGCTTTCATCACACTAGAACGAGCCCTTTACATTCACGTTGGGAGCGGGTCCCCTCTGTGGAGGCGGCCATGTTTTTTTTACAGTAGCCCAGAATGGACAAACTAAATACATTTTTGAATTCTATGATAACTAGGTGGGGGGGGGGGGGGGGGGGGGATTTGAATAATTCATGGGGGGGGGGGGGGGGGCGGTGAGGTGCGGGCTCCACCATGCAACTTCAGACCTCATCCCACCTTCCACCTTCAAAGCAACGGCAAAATGAATGTCTCTGGATGCACTCGATGTTACGGAAGGGAGGAGGTTGATTGGTGGCCAAGGACACACACATGTGGATCTACAGTGTGGAGGACATGCTCCTGCTGTCTGTACTCCACGTTTAAGTTGATGCCCTAAATTCGCGGTGCAGCTGCACCCTCCGAAAAACATTAGATAGACAAGATAAGAAAAACACACACCCAAACGGGTCAGACTTGTACGTCAATGTGTGGCTGCCAGATTTCTGATGTGCTTCTGTGTGCTCAGTCAAACATCCCATAATATTGTCTTCTATCCTCAGGGGCTCAGGAGGACGCCCGCAAATACGGCACACCCTTGCTCCTGGTGCTCGTCCCCTTCGCCACCTGCGTTGTTGTCATCGTGTGGCAGGTAAAAGCTGGCGATGAGATTAAAGGTGCAGTGTGCAGGATTTATCCCAAGGGTCGGCGGCGGCGGCGGCGGCGGCGACGGCCCCTTTTCCTCTACCCAACAACAGCAGTGTGCTCTGCAGTCCACACTCTCAGATCTAGAGGTGTTGACACATTAGCATGCTAATTGGCCTAACGAGACGAACTTACCCGTCCAAACTTCGCCGCCCAGAAACGTCCCGCACACAACAAAGCGTTATCTAAATGGGATCATCACATTGGCACGCACTGGGAAAATCCCATGTACTAAACCTTTAATGAACTGTCGCCGTTTTCAGATTACCCTGAAATTCTCCAGAAGTGGATGAGTCGCTTTCTCTTTGTTTATCATAACAGTTTGTCCTAACATGCCTTTTAAGCTGGTGGGCGTGTCCGTAACAGAGCGCAGAGGAGAGAATGGATGATTATACACATATAAGAGAAGTCGCACACCGCTAGAGGCCAAAGATGAAGATCTGAGGAGGTTCTACTTTGTCTGAAGCAGTGTGGTGGAAGCAGGCTATTTCCACAGGGGTGGTCAGACTGAAGGTGGCCGAAGATTCATTTATGGTGGCTACCACTGGCCCCCCTCTGGCTCCGATGCCTGCTCACACAACTGCAGCAGGAGATGACATTTTCCTGTCATGTCATCAATATGGGCGTTTCATTTTGTTTCCTCTTGGTTTCGTGTGTGTGTATGTGCCCATGTGTGTGTGTGTGTGTGTGTGTGTGTTAGAAACGTCATCAACGCGCCCACTTCCTCACTGTGAATTCCACAGACACTTTATTCAGGGGGGGTCTGGTGGAGCTCTCTCTCTCTCTCTCTCTCTCTCTCTCTCTCTCTCTCGCTCCCTCTCTCCCCCGTTTGCATTCACCCATAAATGTGAGAAGTGCCTGGAGGTTGAATCAGCGTCTCTCCGTCACTGCAGCACTTCTACATACAACGTGTGTACACGTCGAAGCCCGGGGACATGAATAGTTTGTGTGCAGCTGCAAAGAGCGAGTCATGCATTCGGATGATAAGCCTCATTACCGTATGCAGAGCGGATAACCCATATGCTTTATTATCGTTACAGAAGGGGAGGCCTCCATCAGAGACGTGTCTTGATTGCAATACTCTCCATTACCCGCAGTGGCCCCTGTGGCCCTTGTGGCTCCTTCCCATGAAACCTGCATGATAGTGCTCCCTTGTTTCACTCAGCGCTTCCAGGAAGTCAATTCTTGTAAAGTTAATAACGCCTCATCAAATATTCAGCAGTGCTTCCAGGCCCCGGGGTCATTACCTAATGTGTTGATGTTCACTCTGGAGAGATTCCTCGTGTCTTTCATTCATCCATCAGAGAGAAGAGGAGAAGAGACTGATTCTCTCCCTCTGTGTTTTTTCGTTTTTTTTTTTACGTTTGCAGATCAAGTTAGGACGGTGCTCAGTCAGGCCCACGTGCAACGCCGAGAGAAACCAAACGCCGGCATCTGACGCGGTCCCCAGCGTGGCCGTCTCCATCCCGCTCCAGACGCTCGCCGCCCACGCCACCAGCGAGGCTCGGCCAGCGGCGGCCATCCCCCAGCAGACGAGCGGATGAAGAGGGAAACCGCGGGAGGAGGCTCCTGCTCTGACCCACCCGACACAAACTCACCTGCCCGGCAGGGGGGACACCCCAACCCCTAAGATATGACACGGCTGCTGAGACGGACACTTCCCCTGAGGCCTCCCGTCGGGAAGCCATTTTGGCTCATTTCCTCACTCCCCCACCCCTTCCCCGCCCCGATGCCACTCGGAGGGATCGTCAAATCGGCGGTGCAGCTGTGGCCGAGGGGTCCAGAGGATCCGTCCTCTGACCTGAAGGCCGGGGGTTCGATTCCCTGCCCCCCTTCACTCCTACGCCCCCACCGCATTCCATATACTGAGGTGTCCTTGGGCAAGACACTGAACCGCACATTGTCGCATGTACACATTAATACGAGCAGCAAAACGTGTGAATGTTAGCGGGACTGGGTGAATGTGAACTGTGCTGCGAAGCACTCTGAGAGGTCTTCAGGGCTCCACGCAGCGCTACACACGTACTGACCGTTTAACTAGTCGAGCGCTCCAGTTTCCTGTTTTCTGCAGAAACGCATTAGGGAGGAGGAGGAGGACGCCACATTCCGACTCGAACCAGTCTCGAGTAAACCGCTGGCTCTCAGCAGCTCGTGCGTCTGATCTCGGTCAGTCACACGACTGTGAACCTGCTCCATTGCAAAAACAACGAGGCCCCCGACAAACGTCTCGCTTTGTGAGTCAAAGATCTGACCAGATGGCAGATAGCCATCGCCGGAGGCTCTTTCAATCCCATCATTGTGTCTCTCAAAGCCCAGTGATCTATAGCTGCTGCTGCTGCTGCTGCTGCTGCTGCTGCTGCTGCTGCTGCTGCTGCTCGGGCCACATGCAGCCCCCCAGTTTTTCATGTCTCATTCACTGAGTCAATCGGTCATGGGAACATGAGCGCGAGCGCCCTCGTACTGTATGTGTCAGAGAGAGTGAGGGAGATAGGGATGGGGGGATGAGCTCACAGACCAGTATAAGCGGGGGCTTGTTCTCGCCACAAAAGAAAGAGGCCGTAGGCTGGAGGAAATGCCAGTTACAAACACCACTGATGTCGGCACGGCCCCGATGAATCAACAGGCGAGGAATCTCTGCAGACCGCAGGCGATGACATGAGGCCTCATCCGCAGAGGATGGTCAGTATTTCAATAACAGTTTTTATGTTTGCCGCTCAATAACTTCCACAGCACATCAGTGAAACGTAGATATATATTCTGTATATATAGTAGCGCTGTGGTATCCCGTCCTCTCAGTGACAACACGTGTGACTTTCATTGTTTTTGTAAAATTGTAAGAATGTGTGAATGTGAAATATTTAACTTATTTTGTTACTAAATGATCGTGATTAACATGTTCATGTAAGAGGTGGTAGACAAAATTCTGTGAACGCTCAGGGAAAATATGTACTACAATGTGTAAATGTTCAGGGCTATTGTTTCTACAACAATGAGAAATATTTTAACTCTGGATCTGAATGAGAAATATTTTAACCCCCCCCCCCCCCCCCCCCCCCCCACCCGTCTTTACATCTGTGACTTACTCCAATGTCTGGTTCATTTCCCTTCAGTTTATCCTGACTTCTCTTTTCCATCTGTTCTTTATGTCATATTATTGAAAAAAAGAATAATAGTGAGAAATGTACGAGTGTCATTTTTTTTTATACTTTGCATTCTATTGAATTTCATATTTGCGAATGTTTATAAAAGTGATGGATCAGTGTCCTGTTTGATTCTGTAGGAATGTTGACATTATTTTGTCTACTCCCTGCTGGCAAAATATTTGTATCATGTTAATATTTGTCAATAATATAAAGATATATGTTTAAACTGTGGTGTTTACTATTGGAGAGAGAGAGCTCAGCACGACTGGCATTTCTGATATTTTGATTTTCTATATTATCAAGTGTAAACAGTTCTTAAAGTCATATGTGGAAATGTGGGAATTACAATTATTATTTTTTCTAACAAAACAAAACTCAAATATATATATTTACTCAGAATATTACCAGATTTTTGACCGTTTGACCTTAGAAAGAATAAAAAAATAAACATATATTTACAGAAGGGGATGTGCCCGCCCCCCCCCCCCCCCCCCGAAATAAATCAATTTTCTGAGATGTTCAACCACTTAGAGGACGATGGAGGATAAATCAATAAGAGTCAATAAAAACACATCCCCTTTGAGTTGAAATGAATTGAATGTCAATACAACAGCATGTTTATTTTCTACATCAAATGAATGCAATTTTTCTACTGTAAATGTACATACATTATTTTGATGATGTCTACTCCCATTTAAATATTCGACTAAAGAAAAATAAATAATATACAGTGAGACAAAAAACACAAAACGGAATAAAATAATTTATTTCAAAACGTTTATATGGCAGAATTAGCAATAAATTACATTTTATTTCATATATTTTTGTGATAGCATGTGTTGCGGAGCTGTTCCCCTTTAAACGACGTTTCAAAACAGTGTGCTTTTAATTCATACGGCAACTTCCGCCGGAAATATTTGGACTTTTGTTTTGAAAGTCGAAACGCCGCGGACGCCATTATTCTTCCTGGCTTGACCTTACGAATAAAGACGGTTAAATAGTTCAAAACGGTATAATTCGGTGTCACCGATAATACGGAGGTCTCGGACTTTACAGCGGACCCGTTGACATGTACTAGCGGCACTTCCTGCTCACAGGATGGACAGGCGGTCGAATGCTGCAGGTAAGTTGCTAAGCTAACGCTTGCATGGCATCAGCAGAGAGCGGCGGAGGGGGAAAACGTACAACATGTGGCGTTCGTCGCTGCAAAACCCTCGCTGGCTCCCAACTGTTGCCAGAGGGGACCTAGCCGAGTCCGATGGGTCATTAGTGAAACACTAGCGTGGTAGTTAGCAGGCTAGCTTTCTTTAGCGAGGCGCACTGACTTCACATGAAGTCACATTTCCGGTTCCACTACCAACCGTTTAAGCGCGTGTTAGCAACTATGCTAGGCCTCGCTTGCAGCAGTAGTAATAGTGCGTGTGTGTGTGTGCAAGTGTTTAAAAGTACGACTCGGACTCGGCACAGTTTGGCGCTCATTCTCTTCCCTACAACGCACGCACACGCAACGCGCACACTTTCAAAACCTAATATAGAGTCTCAACCGTGGCATCAGCTCCGCAGCGCCCCCTACAGCAGCTTGTGACTCCATCCGCATCAGACATGTGGATAGGTAGTTCACAACAACACTCAATGATCCCACTGTTGCAGCACTGATGGAGGAGAGACTGTAAATGCATTCACGCGGCATAAATACGGTCATAACAGAATTGCGTGTGTTGCGTAAACAACAATAGATTTATTCTTACACGGATTATAAAATACTTTAAGCGGCCTGTTTGAAAGCCAAGTATGGATATGTTTTGTTTTCTCCACAGGAGGCAGCCTGCCCCTCGCCTCCCTCCGCCTGCTGGCCTCCCCCCTGCAGCTGACCTACTCGTTCATATGGCAGGTGATTCGCCAGCGAAACGTGCGGCTGTACGGCAAGGTGGAGGAGTTCGTGACGGCGGTGACCCAGACGGTCCCCGACCTCATGGGTTTCAAACAGACTGCGCAGCTCATCCTGGGGTTGCGAGCCAGGGTGAGCATCAGGTGTCTGATGATGTTTGTATCATGCTGCACAGATTATAGACTAGGACATCACCAGTGACAACATTCTGTCTCTTGCTTTGTTGCAGGTCATTCTGGAGCTGCTCAGCGAAGATAATCCGCTAGATACCCGGGCCATCCAGACTCGCATCAACAGGTTGAAGCTCCCCTCAGCTGGGGTAAGATCACAAGGTTCTTTTGTCCCTGAGAAACTCAGGTATGCGTTGAGCCTGCTGATGGATTAATCTAAATCAAATCTTTGTTGTGTTACAGAAGGATATAGAAGTGGAGAGATGCCAAACCACCTTCTTGGTGCTGGTTCAGATTCTGCTGAAAAACCCAACGGAGCGGAAACGTTTCTTCCAGGTATCTACATCATCTTCAAGGAGTCGGACGTCATGGTTTTTCCATGTTCTGCTGCTCGGCAGTCATTTGGCTTGTTATAAATGTCTCTGCAGGAAGTGTTTCCTGTTCAGTATGGAAAAAAGTTTGACACAGCCCTGCAGACTCTGGTCGCTGGCTTGGTGTGCAAACTGGAGCAGCTGCTTCCTGTTCCCAATCTGACCCAGGTATGCTGTAATACTGACAAGAGAGATAAATGAAAAGGCTGGACTGGTTCCAGATTACTTGACTTAGATCATCTTTTCAGAAATTGGGATCCATGATTTATTTGTATATTTATTTAGTATAAAACTTAATATGACATTGTGCGTGTACTTTCCCCACTGTGGGATTAAGTAAAGATATCTTATCTGATATCTTATTTTATGAATGCTCTCTTCACTCAAAGATAATCAATGTTTTACTGATGAAGCGGAACATGTTATCAAAGCAAAGAATCACCGTGGAATTTCACTTTGAACTTCTTAACTGATGTATTCTTCAGCTCGGCGGCATGATCTCCTCTGAGCCTGGCTTCCTAGAATCGTGTGGAGGTCTGATCCCTGATTCCAGAGACCTGAAGACGCTGCTCCTACACCAGCAGGCCAAAGGATACCTCGGTGTTAAAGGTAAACTCAGAGATACGAGGAACCAATGCGCAACGAGATGCCCATCAAGTATGAACAAGACACCAAAAGTCTTAAAGTTTTAAAATACCATAACTATATTTTCCTGCAGCTACCATCTCCTCATCGGTCGGCGACTGTGTGCTCACTTCACTCGCGTTTCTGCACAAACCCGAAGAGCCGCCACCTCCGCCTTCACCTCCCCTGCTGCCTCCACCACCACCACAACCACCGGCAGAATCGGCAAGTGATTTAGACGTCACCCTCGTGGAAGAAAGCGCCGCCTCCCTCAGTGACGCCGAGGACCTGGGGATGATGTCGGAGGATTCAGATGGCTCAGCCGCCCCTGCTCCTCAGCCACAGCTCAGCCTTCAAACAGATAACGCCAGCGCTGAGAAGGAAACGAGTGTGACAAACACGGCTCCCGTTGAGAACCTGGCACAGGAGAAAAATCCTCCACAGGTTCAGCCTCAGCAGAGCGCAGGAGAAGATGGAGGAGCCGCAACGCCGGAGAAACCTGGATCCGAGCGGCTGCCATTAAAATCGATTCCATTCAAGGTCGTTCAACTGCCAGTTAAAAGTCCGCCCGCCTCACAGAACGCAGCCACACCAGGAGGTAAAGACGGCCAGAAGCCCCTCACTCAAAGAGTCACCCTGCATCAGTGGGTGTCGCAGATCGCCACCAACTCGCTCTCGCTCCCGGCCCTGCCGCCGCTCCCTCCGCCCAGCCTGAGCGGCGGATTCGGCATCAGGCCGAGGAAGAAGCAGATCCGGCCCTCGTCCGACCGCTTCTCCTGCAGTGTGTGCGACAAGAGCTTCCCCTATCAGTCCAAACTGCTGGACCACGAGCGCATCCACACCGGGGAGAAGCCCTTCATGTGCTCGGCGTGCAACAAAAGCTTCCGAACACAGGCGTTCCTCAACAACCACCTGAAGACCCACAGCACAGCGCGGCCCTATGCCTGCGGCCAGTGCGGCAAGTGCTACACCAAACTGCAGAGCCTGACCAAACACATCCTCGCCCACAACGGCCAGAAGCCCTTCTTCTGCAACATCTGCAACAAGGGCTTCACGCAGTCCACCTACTTCAAGCGGCACATGGAGTGCCACACCAGCCAGGTGACCTACCCGTGCAAGCACTGCAACAAAATCTTCCCCACCGCCTTCAAGCTGTCCAACCACGAGCGCTGGCACACCAGAGACCGCCCGCACATGTGCGAGCGCTGCGGGAAGAGGTTCCTGGTCCCCAGCCTGCTGAAGAGACACATGGGCTACCACATCGGCGACCGTCAGTACCTCTGCTCCCAGTGCGGCAAGACCTTCGTGTATCTGTCCGACCTGAAGAGGCACCAGCAGGACCACGTGCCCAAAGCCAAGATCCCGTGTCCGGTCTGCCAGAAGAAGTTCTCCAGCAAGTACTGCGTGAGGGTCCACATGAGGATCCACACCCGAGAGAGGCCCTACCGCTGCTCCATATGCGACAAGAGCTTCACGCAGGTGGGGAACCTGAAGGTTCACATCCGCCTGCACAGCAACGAGCGGCCCTTCAGCTGCGACGTGTGCGGGAAGACCTACAAGCTGGCGTCCCACCTCAACGTCCACAAGCGCACGCACACGTGCAAGAAGCCGTGGACGTGCGACACGTGCGGGAAGGGATTCTCCGTCCCAGGGCTCCTGAAGAAGCACGAGCAGCTGCACACGAGGGAGGCCAACCCGGACTTCGCCGTCAAGCGGAGGCACAGGCCGAAGCACAAGAAGCATTCGCTGAAGAGGAAGTACGACGAGGAAGACGAGGGCAGCGACGATTATTAGTCGGTGGCTCCGATTGCGAAATTAGAAATCTGCAAATCATGTAATGCTCAACGTTTTCCTTGTGGTGGCTTGAGTAGTGAAAACACTCTTTGACTGATGTGACGATAATGCTTTCTTATCATTGAGTTTAAGATATGTTGTAATTTTCATTATAACAAGTGTTGATTCCCATCAGCCCCTTATATACAGTAGAGCTAATTAATCACCTGAAGTTAAGGTAGCTGTAGAGTATTTAGATAATTTTCTGATCTATTTTAGAGACTTGTTTATTATTTCTTTCATTATGAAAAAACATTTATTTTGCCTCGTAACCGCAGTGTCAAGTAGCTACTCTGATAAGGCAAACCTGTAAAGGTGCATTGTGTAGGATTTATGTCGAAGACCTGCTCCTGCTGTAAATATGAAAGGCACATTCTGGGGTAACAAAAACAATATATCATATATGCGATATCTGTCAATTCAAATTGAATTTTTACCCTAAATTTTTCAAAAGACGGTCAGACAAATGTTATTCGGTGCATGTAAGTGTAGATCATTTGTATTTTGTGTATCGATGAAAAATGTGTCGGTGTCACTTGCAAACATTCAGCTTTGTTACAGTATCTGAAGAGTCCGTTACGGCTCCTCCGCTTTTGCTGAAGACTGAAAATCAGCAGGTGTGTGTTTGTCAGGGTCTAATTTTTTTTAAAGCCAGTGCTTCGTGTTGCTCTAATGATGTTGAATTAAAACAAGAAATCATGTAATGTTTTAAAATATAGCTTGACTAAAAAAAAAACTTACATCATGTAAAGTGTGTGACAGGATTGTACCGCTAAGCTTTGTTCAATTTACACCGCAAGCAGCCGCATGTCCGTATGACATAATATACACAGTATTACTTTTTTGATGTTTTACATACAAAAATAAATTCCCTCAATAAGGAGACTTGTCTTACTGCTTTGTTATGATGGGATGTTCTGGATGACACTGTCCATCTTTTACCTTCACTCAAACACATGAGCATGTGACTTTTTATAAGAATAATACAGACTTGGGTTCCATATGGAAGACTGGGATTGAACCAACAACCCTCTGGTTAGAGGACAATCAATATAACTGCCCAGAGCTGCATCCAACCCTGATAACAATTATATACCATACAGGACTTTTCAAGACACATGTACTCAACTCAGTGTGGCAAAAATCACTGTTCAGTTACTGTATATGTTTATATTATATACTATAATTACATGGACATGTCATTTATATATGAGTCATTGTTTTGGACATTTATTTTTTAATGCTTATAAAACTAAGTAAAATGTACTTGGAATTAAAAAGGATGGCGAGTATCATAAATTAATAAAACATGAAGTAGTTTTGTAAATGAAATTAAAATATTCAAAAAAAATACATTGGACTGAATGAAATTAAAACACAAAGAATGATAAGGTACACTGAATGCATTAAGTGTAATGTGTATGAAATAAGTATTAAAAACAGTAAAGTGAAGAGCTAAATATCCAAAGTGTACTGTAAATGAAAAATATTCACAATCAATTGTAGACCCGTCCCCTGTGTGATTGACAGGTGGTTCTCACCTGTGTCGTTATGTGGATGTGGAACACCTGGTGAGTGACTCAAGACTTGCCGACACACACGCACACACTGTTCAATACAACTTAAAGAATAACAGTGCTAACAGGTTGTTGCCAACAACAACAATGCTAACAGGTTGTTGCCAACAATAATAATGCGAGCAGGTTGCTGCTAACAACATCAATGCTAGCAGGTTGCGGCTAACAACATCAATGCTAGCAGGTTGTTGCCAACAATAACAATGCTAGCAGGTTGCTGCTAACAACATCAATGCTAGCAGGTTGTGGCTAACAATAACAATGCTAGCATTTTAACTGTGAGCATATGAGCCAGCGGAAGGTTAGCAGCCACCAAATACAGTCAGTTTAAAGAACCCTACAAAGCCATTTGTCGTGTTCTGACAATGAAACAAAGATGGCAAATGCAGGTTAAACATGCGGGACGTTGAACTCAAGCAGTGTTTGAGAGTGAGCCAGCAGTCGGTCTGTAGTAATCATGTGTATTTGATAACCACCGCTGACTTGTATCTGGACCTCCAGCAGAGAATGAGCTCTGTGTGAATGGGGATTAGGTTCTGCCTTGTCGTCGCGAGACAGCTCAGACGTTTGGGCTGTTCCTTCACTTCACACGGGTCCAACTGGGCGACACCATGGACATGGACCTCCCTGTCAAAAACACGTGTCCATCCAAGCTGCCGGACCTCCACCTCACACTGTTGCTGCTGCTGCTGATGAGGGACGTGAGGCCCAGGCACAGTGTCATGCAGCGTTGTCCCACAGAGACAGAGGGAGGTGGACTGACCAGCTTCACCTGTGAGGCAGGATCACCTTTCTCTCTGAGGCTTCCTCTGCCTGCTGCAACGCAAGACTTTGAGGTGAGCAGGTGACACATAGTGATGCACAGAGATGCTTTTATAGCAAATACTGCCGAGCAGGGGACAGGGGTTCTAGCACCAGTCTTTCGGTCTGATCTGGGCATTCTGTGTCTTGTTGGAAGTTTATTACCGGAGCCACTCTGTGTTTTGACCTCTTCTCACTCTCCCTCAGCCTAAAGAGTTGACATCAGTAGTATATTTTCCAAACCAATGTGGCTGGACTTCTTAGAATTCTGCCCCCAAAAAGTAGAGATTTGAAGTCACTGATTTAGTTATTGAAGTTTTTTTAGATTTTTTGATCAAATATGTTCTTAGCCAGAAAGTCCTGTCTGGGTCTGTTAGAGTAATCTGTTCTATACAATTTATTTTCAATCAATTGATATAATTAGCAAGTTCAGCCTCAAAAACTGTAACAATCAACAATGATATTTTTGTTCTGTTATTATATTTTATATACATTTTATTATGTGAAATGTTTGTATTATTTATAAATACTCAAAATAATAAATAGACTAAAAAAAAGATTTTTTCCAGTAATGCTTTCAATTGAATTTATTTGTTATCAGATGAATATTAAATTGCCCCTCAACACACTGCGTTTCCCTCCCGTTGTCGCCGACCCCGCCGTACCCCAGCGTGACGCATGAGGCCGGGGACGGCGGGCCACTCGTCTGACCCCACGTCTGACCCCACGTCTGACCCCACGTCTGACCCCGCCACCCCCACTGCAGCAAGCCTCCCTGCACCCCGCCCACCGCGCTGACTCAGAGATCCGGCCCTCAGTGATCTTGCGGGGTGAGTCCCTCTTCCATTTGACTGCACGGGATTGTTCTGGGCGCCGAGTCACCTGGGTCATAGTGTCGCGATGACTTGACCCCTGCTCGAAAGGGAGGGCGCCGCTGAATGGAGGCGAGCAGATGCACAGGTTGGGGGGCTGGGGGGGACGGGGGGGGGACATGTGGCCAAGTGTGGTGATGGAAACGTGAGCGGCACAGATGACATGGAGCACAGCTGTATGTTATGCTGAAGGCCACACACACATATTACGGAAGAATGAGTCCATTTAATGTCAATGCACAAAAGAGAGACCCAGTCCAACCTGCTTTCACTTGGATTTTTGGCCTCTAGGGGGCACTAGCACAATAATGTTATCATGCTGGACAGCTGTTGGAGCGGCCGATTCACACATTCAATGATACAGTGTTGCATTGCATTCAGTAAGGGTGGGTGTGTTGGATTTAGTGAAGTCTAGAGGTGAATTTGCTTGTTGCAGCGGAATTACACTTCATCCGTCCCTCCCGAGCATGTAGAAGAACTAATGGTGGCCCTCAGCTATCATTGAAACTGATAGGTTTTTCTTTTATTGGCTGCTGTAAAAACATGGTGGTGCAACATGGCTGCCCCGACAAGAGAACCTTGTTTTATTATTTTTTTTGATAACTATCGTTTATGTATTTATTTCCAGTCATTTATACCTCCAGCTCACTTTCCTCTTGGTGTTCAGTCACCGCCGCCTGAGGCCTGAAACCACAAAATGCCATCACAGTGGGAGTTGAACCCATGATAATGAAAGTGGACGTGAGTAATTGGGCTGTGACTGTTAATGAGGCGTAGTCATTCGGGTCCACCGAGTGCGGCAGCTTTGCCTCCGCTGATTAGATTTGATCTTTTACTGTAGCTGCGGAATTCCCGTTCCTTCACTCCCCCTGAATTGTTGGGTTTCCTTCGCAGGCCATGTCACCCCAACGTCGTCCCACAACACAAGGGAGCCGCCGCTGCCAACTCCGCCGCCTGGTTCTCATCCACCTCCTACAGAGAAACCCACCGGGGCCCGCTACTGGAGTCCGGATCACGGCCGGCACAGTCACCACCACCACCACCACCACCATCAAACGAGCCACCCGCCGCTCGCCCCGCGTCCAGATGCGTCAGCTCTCTTACGTTTAACGACCGATCGATCATCGGCAACTCGGCCGAGTCAGACAAGTCAACATCTGTCCCCGGCCACATCTGCTGATGTGATGTCTCAGCTGAATGCAACAAGCCGGGGTGAGTCATCCACCATGTCTGCGCGTCAGCTGACTCCCACTGGACTCACTGAGCCGGAGGCGTCGCTCAGCTCGTCCACTCTGGAGCCCTCATTGTTGGTGTTCACGCCGGCTTTGACCTCTGACCTTTTCACTGGACATCTGGATGTCTCCGGTCTTACGTATCCAGCGTTTAGCGTCGAGTCATCACCTTCAGTCTCCCCATCGCAGACGTCATCCCAATCTGAGCCTCCCGGTGTTGATGTCCTGTCGCTGCGGGAGAGTCCAAGAGGCGAAACAGTGGAATTCCACTCAAAATCAGGCGCGGAGGGAAGTTTGGATCCAATTCTAATTTCCGGAGTTCCACAGACAACAGTTGGGAATGTTGTGGAAACATCTGAAACACTCTCAGACCCATTCAGTCTTTTAAAAGACCAGTCGTCTTTCCAATCAACATCAGTGGAACCAACTCCTCTACTTTCACTGCATTTTCAGGAACCCCAGCAACCGTTGACCCCATCTCCGTTATCCTTAATGCCTGGGAAGACGGCAACCGTGTATTTAACTACATCGATCCTGGCCACAGTAAGACTCAGCCTAGTTCAGCCCTCAATGTCCCACAGCCCTGATCCGTTATCCGATGGCCGTTTTGATGCAATTGCTCCCTCTACTGTTGAAGAACGGGGCAACACACCCTCCATCCACCTCGTCCAGTCTGCGGGACAGGGCACTCTGCGTGTTTCGGTTTCCTCCAATCTTCCGCCCGTAGTGTTGCAGTCTCTTCCTGTGTTGGTGGCCACTGTTGGTTTCCCCTTCCTCTTCCTAATCCCCCCCCCCCCCCACACCCTCCCGGTCCCCTTCCTCTTCCTAACCCCCCCCCCCCCCGACACCTTCCGGGATCCAGAGGAGGGCGATGTGCACGCCCTCTCCCTGGAGCTCCGGCTGACCGATGAGCCTCACCTCAGTGTGGGCACCTGGTTAGCCCTGGGTGGCCTGGAGCTTCACGGCGTCCCCCTGGAGGTGGAGCTGCCCTGTGCTCCTCAGCGCCCTCTCCTGGTGGCGCGGGACACGTGGGGGCTGAGCGCCTCGCTGCCAGGTTTTCACTCTGACGGCCCGACGCAGCCTCCACTCCATCCTCCGTCAGCGCCACCTGGTGGACGTCCTGCTCGCCAAGCTGTCTCGCTTCCTCCACCACTCTCCCGGCAGCCGCCGGCTTGCCTTGGTTTCCATGACTCCCGGGTCCACCGCGGTGTCCTGGTACGACCGCACCTTGTGCGAGATGCAGCGACTCAAGACGCCGCGATGCCTCTTTGATCGAATGTCACGGCATGTGGCTGAAAATGGGGTCTGCAGACGGATCCATCAGGGCCGAATTCAGAGAGGCGATGCTTCCAGAGTTCCCCGTCGTCAAAGTTGGACCTGTGCGGCACAGACGCGACCGTCTCCCCACAACTCCCACATTTACACGCGTCGCCGACACAACTGTGAATCCGGTCACAGACACCAAGACGTCCGTCAGTTCCACCTCTGACCCCTGCATCTCTGCATCTGCTCCCACCTCAGCGCAGCCCCACTCTCATCCGTGGATGGTGGGCGTGTTTGCCGCTCTCCTCCTCGTCTGCCCTCCTCATCCTGTTCGTCGCCCTCACCGCTACCGCGCTGCGTTTCTGCGAAGGTCGCGACGGGTCGAGAACGCTCGACGTTGGGCCTGCGGGACGCATGCTCTCGGTTCGGGGCGGGACCCTGAGAGCCACACGACCGAGGCGGCCTCCGCTGCTCCAACCAGAGCCGCCGCCTCCTCCACTGAAACTGTGGATCAACCTCAAGCAGGATGACGAGAGGCCGGGGGAGACGAGAACAAAAACTCAGGACTGGGCGCGGCGTCCTCGTCAGCCTTACTATGATTTCTCTGATATTTAAGAAAAGGACGGAAGAAATTAGACCTAAATAATGTAATGGCACAGTCAAACAATCAAATATTAAATGACTGCTCGTATTCTATTCATCAGCGCAAGTGAATCACTTCCGTAATCAATGTCATTCACACCAACTCCAAGCTTCTCTACTGACAGCTTTTATTGTTACACAATATGTGAACAACATATCTACAAAATGATGGGTAAAAAAAATTAGAAATTCCATGTTCAGTTCACCATCCATTTCATTTCCTTGTCCTCATAGTTAGGTGAGCCCCCCCCCACCCCCTGTCCCCCAGGTGGCGCCAGAGTGACGAAAACACCGATCCACAATCTCTTAATCGCAAAGGTTGGAAGTGTGGCGTATCTATGACGACATCATCTGGTGGCTTTGCCATTTTCATGAACATCCATCCTGTAAAGACAGAAAACATCATCAGGTCTGACGCGTCGCTCATCCTGTCTGAAATGTGACAACAGAGAACCACCACAGTGACTCACCCGTTCTCCTCTTTCAGGTGCTGGTACAACTCGAACTTGTTGTTGACTGAGCTCACTCTCCCGATGAACTCCTGGTGCTTCCTGGAATTGGCTACGGTGATGCGATTGGTCCACATGGAGAGGAGCGAGACGGGACCTGCAGCGACAAAGTCAAGTGGGGCTCAGGAGATGTCGCAGCAGGTGAAGAAAATAGTCTCACGGTTTTGTAGTATTTCCTGTTCTGAAGGAAAAACCTCAATGAGCTCTGTTACCTTTGGCTCGCTCTGGGGGCTGAACCTCCTCCGTCAACAGACGCGGTTTCTTGTTGAGCGGCTCCGGAGAGTCTGGGGAGTCTTTGATCACCTCTGGCTCCGGCTCCTCTTTCTCCAGCAAACCCTTTAGCCTTTTGTATCAACACCATAACATGTCAAATAACAGAATATTTCTTTTCCCGTCAACTGTGATGATCATTTCCGTCGAGTGTTTCACCTCTCCGAGTCCTGCCAGCTTTTGTCCTCCGTTTCCTTGCTGCTGTTTTTCTCCGTCCTGTCTTCCTTCTCCTCCCTCTTCCTCCCCCTCTTCTTCCTCTCCTCCTCCTCGGGCGGTTTGCTGCGGCAGGCGATGATGCACTCCAGAACTCGCTGGTGTCGCTCCGTGGCTCCGGCGTGGGTTTTCACCAAGGTTTCCAGCTCGTTCCACATGATGCGGTACTGCTCATCCCTGAGAACCAACCACAGCGAGAGGTGACGTCGGTGCTCGTTACCACTTCTAACCACAGGGTGGCGGGTTTTCTAACTACCTCTTGGGCCCTTTGCCCCTGGATCCCACAGTGGAGATGGGGAGTGGGTCATTCTTCCTCTCCATATCCACCAGGTTGTAAACCGTCTTCTGGCAGGTGAAGAGGTCCTCCTCAGTCAGAGTCTCCTTCACTATCAGGCTGGCAAGAGGCACCACCTAGTGGAGAAATGTGCGGAAGAGCAGCAAGTGAGTCAAAGTAAAAAGTTGGATTATATAAGTAACCTATTTTGAATATATTCCCATGGCACTTACGGCCTGCATGTTGAAGATAGTGGTCTGGGAGATGATCATCGGCCAGTATCGAGTGTAACGCTCCAGCTGCGCCTTGGCCCGCTCTGCTGGCAGTTTGCCTGAAGCATTGTGGGACGCCTCTGACACTGGAGCCAGCCGGTTCTCTCTCATGAACTCCCCAAAGTCCTGAGAAAGAGGAACAACGTTGGAATGATCTCAGTGGAGACGTCGGCTCAGTTTTATAATCTGAGCGGAAACCCACCGTGATCCTGTAGTCGGTCACTCTGCCCCCGCAGCCCTCGCTGATGGAGGGAGGGTCCTCCAGGGTGGAGCGGTTGCAGTTGAGCACATGCAGGAAGATCTCGCCGCCATGGCTGCTCAGCATGTGGCTGATGACCTTTGACCCCGACTTCCTGGGCTGCTCGAGCAACACTGATCGACCTTGGATGGTGAGATAAATAATCAAAATGAGCTAAATAAATTGTGTGAATGACAGTTTAGATGGAGCGAATGATGGCGGTCACAACTTATTCATACAGTCTAATTAGAATTATTTTTCTAGTAAATAACAATAATAATCTGAACAAATGTAGTAACAGAAACAGTTCTGGGTTTTTCAAGCTTACCGTTAAGAAGAAAATTCGTCAAACATGATGATGGTCGACTGTTTACGTCTGTGGGGGATATGCGATACGCTCCGGTGCAGTAATGTAATTCTGAGGGAAAAAAGGGGAAAGTATATACATTTGAGTGTATAAGTATATACATATTTAAACTACCAACACTGTAAATCATTTATACATCATCTATCACAGAACTACATCAGACAAGAACATTTAGGAAGTCGTTTTCACGATACTAGCACTCACACACAAGCTCATGAACAAGTATAAATACGACATATTCAACTGTCATCAAATCAAAGACATATACTGTACAGTGCTCAGATGAAACATGTGCCTACCTACGGTGTTGGTCCGTGGTGTGCACCATTTCAGTGTTACCGTTTCTTTGAGTCCATTTTCTCTGGTGCTGGTTCCAGCCATGTGCAAGTCTCCTGCACGGTGCAAAGAGAAAACGTGAAGTGTTCTGATATTGGATCAATGACAAAATACACCGGACCAAAATCATCCAACAGAGGGAAGCCACTTCGTTTGTGAGATCATTTTCCTCAAATACCATATTTCTGAGTGACGTTGTGTGAAATGGTGTCAGTCGCTTTAAACTGAATTTTTCTTAATGAAACCTATTAACTCTGTCAGTCAGTTGAATTTGTGATGATGTCATGTTTCAACACAGGTACCCACCACTTTTGAAGAACTCCAAGTGAGCGTCTTTGTGATGCAGGAGCTCCACGTCGTAATTGGCTGATGTGTTGGCATGCTGCTCTTCCTGTCCATGCGCAGAGACAACGACAAATACGAGTCAGCATGAATGTACACGTACGTTCACACACACAAACACGCACATAAAAAATGCACACAATAGACATGCAAACACACACACACACACACACACACACACTGCTGATTTCATGTTCCAGAGGTAAATGCTAATGGGAAAATTAAAAGGAAAACTTGCTGGATGAGTCAGGTATGGATTCTCTTATCTACGAGAGTTTTTTTTATAGATCAATACACTTTAAATCACACAGTACTTAACTTCTGTTAAACTTTTATTAGTTTGACAATTGACCAAAAAAAACACATTTAGTTGGACCTGAAAGTTGCTGATTTAAAAATCAATTTAGCTGTAAATGAAGCTGAAAAGGTGGAACGATGTTGACTTGTTTGGAGGATGGTCACGTTTTAAAGTTCTAGTTGAGGAGATGAAACAATGAAGCACGTAAAGACACTATAGAGGGAGAGTGAGTGGGAACTGATGAGGGAAATGTGACCTGGGGAAGGCTGGGACAAGTTTAAAAAGGTGAAAACACCCGACAGACACTAACAGTATTTAAATACTTAGAAGAGGCAATGCTGGTCTCGGATGTCTCCAGTTGAAGGCTCATTAATCATAACGTTATAGTAGGAACAACCAAAACGTGTTAACTTTCCTTTTACAAGGATTTACAAGTATTTTTTTTTTCAGTGATTTGATTTCAGACGAGCAGATTTCGTATTTTCAAGCAAAATACACATGAGACCAGAGTTGCCCATCCATCACTGGAGCTTCACCAGTTCAAATGTACACATCAAAACAAACTAAGCCTGTCTGCAACAATAGAGCTCATCATCAGCAGTGGACACTACATGTTACATGTAAACTCTGCCCCTTCCTCACTTGCATGTGTGTGTGGTAAGAGTACTAACCTGTTCGCAAACATTTAATGTGGGCTAGCAAAACAGAAAATACAGCATGAAACCAGCAGCAGGTTCACAGTCATATCAACGTGCAGATGAGATCAAACTAAAACGATAAGACTGTAAAGTTTCATGTGTCTTTTATGGGTGAGGAGGGGCTCATTTAACACATGGAGAGATTAAGCGAACACAACGGAAAGTATGGGGCGGCTGCGAGAGAAGAGGCAAAACAACAAAAAACCAAAGCAATCGTCAAAGAAAGAGGAAGTGGTGACAACATTGTGGACGTCACGATGTAATACTAGTGAGAATTTGTTGACATTTTTGAGTTCTGACAGTGATGAGTTATATTTGAAGCTGGTGGTCTGAGAGGCAGGGCGACGCTTACCTTCATGGGGATGTTTGTTATGGTGGTGGAGGTCAAGTCAAAGTGCAGCTGGACCAGGATGTTGAGTTTGGTGGCGAGGTGGCGCCCAGCACGAACACTGTGGACCTCACTGGTGAGCAAGGGAGAGATCTGGGATGGCAAGAGGAACGGCGACTGTGACTTCATTCGGTCAAAGCATCTGAAAAGCGCACCAGGAGCTTCTCATTAGCACCACCCACCTCTTTCTTAGGTCGGTCAGACACCAGGGTGTCTTCGCCTTGGGGGTAGATGTGAACTAAAACCAACTCGCACTGCTGAATGGCCATCAGCCTGAAACGCAGACACCACAATGTAAAGCACGTTTAAGTTCAAATGTATCCGAATTTTGTCTGAGACAATGATTAACAATTAAAATGTCTCTGTATTCCAGCAACATTCAGAGGAGAATCATTTAAGAAACTTGTCAGATGTTCCCTTGATTATGAGCTGATACTGACCTGTCTGAACCTGCCGCCAGTTTGTTCTGTTCTAATATTGTTTCCTGAATGCAGTCTTCCAACATGCGCACGTGAGTATCACTGGATGGCGACACAAGCAGAGACACCATTTAGGGTTGCGTTGATCATGTTGATAAATATGTACCGTTTGACAAAATGTTGGAATTATTACACGAGGCAAAATGGCCGCCGTTGATTTCTGGCCTCGTCCTCGACAGTGTTTACCTTTTGGCATTGGTGAGGCAGATGATTCGCCCCCTGTTGGCAACTCTGTCAGCGGTGTCCATGAGAGCAGTGCGCCTCTGGTGCTGCAACTCTGTGATCTTGCACAACGACTCCACGGCAGACACAAGCCCGTGCAGGATGCTGCAACACTCCGGGTCCTCGCGTGGGTTAGGTGGCCCCACAGCCGCCAGAGCCGACATGAGCTGCCAGGTAGAAAAAACAGATTCATCATCATTCAAGTTTCATGCCTGTAAATACAAGCACGTAGTGTGATGTTTTGTTGGCGAGGTGGGGGAATTACCTCATGAGTGCTCTGATCCTCCTGCCTCCAGGAGTTTAGTATGTGAAACTCCGAGTCACTCACAATGTAATTCACCTGTTGAGTAAAAAGAAGTCGTAAAATGTTGACAGCACTGGTCTTGATGTTGTTTAAGAATAGAATGTGGAATAAAAAAATAAACAAAGAAACTAACCAGTTTGTCCTTTGGATAGATATCATAGAGAATGCGACAGTACTCCATGGAGCACTCCACAGCACAGGTCCACAGAGACTTGGACACAGGGGCCAAGGGAATGACACCCTGAGCCCGACTCTTTGTCAGCACGTCGCACTCCACCTGCTGACGGCTGGACTCGGCCATGTAGGGACAGTGGTCCACCACGAAGACCGTCTTGTGGGACACCGAGAACATCTTCATTTTGCAGATGGCCAGGTACGGGCTCACCTGGGAGAGCCAAAAAAAAGTTGAAATTTATCAATTTAAAAGGTAAATTAATGTGTTCTCTAGATAGGGCCGCCCTTTATTGTTTTCTATGTTGTGTTGCAGCAAATTGCAGTAATATATAAATTAATAAATGAGGCACAATAAACTTGCAAATGTTTTTTATCACTAAATTCCTTCTGGTACTAATATTACATAGATGCTGAGAATGCATTTATACATTGAGTACAGACATCAGTGGAGGTAGATAATTATGAATTTTAAATAATGGTATAGAAATTGATATACAGAATTTAATACAGCACCAAACATATTTGATGTGAACAAGATTGCACACAACATTAACATTGCACGCTGAGCTACGCCAACCAAACAACAGTAAACAGATACGTACACAGCCCTGTTGATCAGTTAACGTTAACTCACCTGTAGCACAACCTTGAGCGCCTCGCGACCCACGAAACGATACGACCCGATTAAAACTAGTTCCTCTTCCCGCTGATAAAGGTGTAACCAAGAAACTAAACACCTTACAAACCCAACGACATCTTATTCGCCGGTTTCCGCGAATGGATGCGTATACTGTCAGTTCACTGCGTTAGCCTGTTTAGCTAACAGGGGCTAACACTAGGCGGAATCATTTGTCTGCTGATTCACGTTCATACCCAGCGACGTGAGCATGCGCCCATTATGGCGTCTGTGTGATACACAATTCAGTTAATTTTTATACGTCATATCATTGTATCAAATAAGCCACCAATTGTGTTCACATCGTTGGAATAAGAAGCATTAAGAATACAATAGTAAGTCGTAGCAGGTTTGTTGATAGCGGAAATGTAACCAATGACGGTCCAGGTCCGTCGGCGTTTTCCTTCCCTCGGCGGGTCAACCGGACCTCGCTGTTCAAAAGTTCCTACAGCGCATCACATTTCAAGATCGGGAAATTGAAATAATATTTTCTCTCGTTATATCCTTCGGAAGACATGTCGAACCACAGCGTCACGTGACCTTACATATTTCCCAACAATCAGTTGTAATAAACCAGTTAATTTCCAGTATATGCTCATTTGCCCATGTAGCCACAAACTAAAGAGACATTCCAACCACTTGGTCACATGACAACGAACTATTCAAAAGCACAAATACTTTGATGAATGTTTAACAAATAAGTATCAAAGTGAAATGTCAACCGCTAATCCGGTATTCCGTTCTTTTTTTCTACCGGGGCACACAGGGCTGGGTATCAGTGGCAATGCCTGCAGCGGGGAGCAAGTGGGACTCGAACTTGTAACCTTTGCTTTGATGGTTCTCAGAAGTTGAGGGTGAAGCGTGTTAGAATGACAGTGGTACTACAGCAGCGGCAGGGTGTGGGAATCGAACCCACAACCTTGGCAACACCAAGCAGCTGTACTTATCCACTCCCCCCACGTCTACATCCGTCCTTTTCTTTTTCTTCTTCTTCTTCTTCCTGCTCCTCCTCTCCTTCTTCATCTACTCCCACCGCCCTCCCTCCTCCCCCTCCTTGTCCCCGTCCCCGGGTTCGGCCCCACCCGTTTCTTCCCGTCAAGTCGCAACGTGAAGAGAAACTTTTCCGAACGCTGTTGAAAGTGGACTTGAGAATGAGCGGCTCACTGGGCTGTGACCACACACCCTGCTGCTGCAGCTGCCGCTGCTTCCTCTGCTGACACCACACACTTGTGTGATACACTCGTGTTTAAACAGGACGATGGGTGATAACGACATTCTGGAGATGGACTCGGTGTTGGACACGGAGGAGCTGGAGGAGGAGGAGGAGGAGGAGGGGGACGCGGAGTTTGGCATGATAGACGAGGAAGTCGGTGAGCGGACTAGTTTTTCTTACGCCACAGACACAGTCAGTGATGTGTGGGTGTGCTGAGGAGTTTGTCCAGATTCACTTTGTGTGTGTGTGTGTGTGTGTGTGTGCGCGTGTAGTTGGTACATAACGGGAAGGTCAACACATGTGTAGTCACCAATACAGCTTGTTTACACTGTGTTGATGAACTCCGAGGTCACACACGAGTACATGACGTAGTGCTACTACACCCGTTTGTAAGTATAGTGAAGTAAATGCAATTAGTGCGCGAGGCTGAGCAATCACAGTACTGCACTTTCTGTACTAGTGTTGTTGTGTAATCTGATTGTTATCGTGGAATCCGACTGCAGCATTCTCCTACAGGGGAAAAAACATCTTGAGCTTAAACATATGCTAAAATAGTCCTACTCGTGATGTCATTAAAGGCTCAGTGTGTAAGGTTTGAATGAACTGACGCTCCTGTCTGTTGACAGATTCTGCTCCTGCAGGAATCTGAGTGAATACTATTATGCCTATTAGAGGCCACAATAACCACGGATAGATGAACCATGACCCCAGAATCTGGACTCACCCCATCCGTGTAGACGAAGTCAACATTTACTGTGCGGTCCCTAAATGCATCGTCCAACCACACACTTTGATGCTGTATTGACAGTCTTTACATATTGGATGAGCTCTGTCAGTGTGTTCTTTCACGTGCTGCAAAGTTTGTACGTGTCAACAAGTGACAGTGGATGGATGAATGGATGGATGGATGGATGGATGTACCCTCCCCTTATGGAGTCAGATTTAGGGGTAACACACAATATATGTTATCACGCCACGACCAGGACCATCAACAAAGCCCACATTTACTGAACATTCAAACGCAGATTTTCATATGTAGACCTTAATGCCATTCGCTCCAGGCCACTGCAACTATTGTGATGATAACCTGTCATTGGACCGAACCCTTTAGTGCCATGTGAGTGCGTTTGCTTCTTTTGTTAACTTTGCAAATATCCTCTTCCCCTTTTCCCTCCACAAGGAGACACACATGCCTCCGTGCTGTTTTCTCATTGAAATTTGTGAAATGCAGTAGAACTGAATCTCTGATATCTGAGACCTTTGCGCTCGCCCATAACCCAAACAGTTCTTCCTGACGGCTGTGTGTGTGTGTGTGTGTGTGGGGGGGTGTGTCACGGCCCTCCCCCTGTGTGTGTGTGGGGGGGGGGGGGGGGGGGGGGGGGGGGGGGGGGGGGGGGGGGGCGTGGCGCTGTCACATCCATGAGGCCTTAACCATATCATGACTTCATCACATCCAGGCTTCCCGATCGTTTGATAGATGCGGGGGCTGACGTCGGAAGTGTTCTTTTCTTTTCCTGCGAGTCTTACATTCCTCACCACCATACCACGCCTTAACTCTGTGTGTGTGTGTGTGTGTGTGTGTGTGTGTGTAGAGGCATGTGAGGGGTGAGGGCTTCACGCCGGACCACGCAGGGGCCACGCACTCAGCTTAATGGTTGCCCGTGTATCTGTATTCCACTGTGATGAATCATTGCTGTTCACTCTCTGCGGCAACATGTGACGGTACATGTGTGGAAAACCCACAGCAAAGTGTTATTTGAACAACAACAGTATAACGATAACAACAACAACAATGACTATGGAAGTGACGGTCAGGTTTTTATTTATTAGAATGAATAAAAAGTCAATTATCAATAATAATCTTGACGCAGGATCGGACATCGTCTGATCTCACTCAAGCGGAGAGCTTGGTGGTTGAGGTGGTTCCAGAGGAAGACATCACAATAGACACTGTCGTAAAACGCCCCCATGTTGATGTTAAAGAAGTATTTCCTGTTCACCGGGCGCCAAGAATGGCCGGCTGCTGCCGGCATCGCCCGGTTTGTTTACACCTACATGGTTTTCAACATGAGCCCCGAGTTCACGGGTATCGTGCTCGTTAATGCTGCAAAAAAAAGGGAAAAAAAGAGAGAAATGCCCGGAATGGGCCACTTTCAGTTCGTGTGTGGGTGCGCGGGTGTGTGGTTGTGTGATGTCCTCGTGAGAGGAAGTGAGGCCCGGATGATGGGCTGCGTCATATTTTGGTTCCCGGGGCAACTGGGTGGCTTTTCCACAGAAGAGGCAGAGACACTGACCGGATGTGGGTCACAGGCAGAGGTTATGAAATGCAGTTATTGGCTCAGTGGCTGCTGTGGATTTACAGAGTGAGCGTATTCAATCCGATTATTGTTTGAAGAGAGACATAAATGCACATCCTCACCTGTATTAGATCCATAGGTTAGTGACTGCTGTCAGTGTGTGTAGAGTCAGGATGGAGTAAGGCTCATCTGCAGTCATTTTCCTATTTTTATTTTTTTTATTTTTTTTATCAATGAAGGATATTCCTCCAAATTCCTGCCGACCAAGTCATAGCAGGGAGGGGAAAATATTTGAAGCACACGTATAGAACACGCACAAGAATAGAAGATAATCTGATTACCCAGGGTTACTCTTTAATCTGCCCCAAGTGAATGAAACATTCATCCAGTGCTGAGGGCAAAGTCAGATGAGTGGTGTTACTATGGCTCGTGTTTTGAAAACAACATCTGTCTTGGGTTAAAGTCTCCTCGTCATGTTCCACTTTGAATGGGAATATCACAGGACTTTCCACATTGGAGGAGTCATCATCTGTTTTGTAAAAAAAATAAATAAATAAATAAAACAAAACAAGGGAAAATAAGCAAAGAACCAGGAAGACAATGGAATTGCGTTGGTTGCTTTCAGAGTGCTTGTGGTTGCTGGTGAGAATCCTCAACTCTGCAGTGGTCTGACAGCTCTCGGGAGTGGCCTCTCTCTCTCTCTCTCTCTCTCTCTCTCTCTCTGTCTTTCCCTATGGGCCTTTGTGGTGGAGTGGAGTGGATCGTGGTGGTAGTGAGTGGGCAGATGTCTCCCACAGTAAGACGCAGCTGGAAACAGGCTTCTGAGTGCAGACTCACAGTTCACTCCTTCAGGGTGTTTTCACTGATTAACAGTCAGGTCTGCTGCCATCAACAGGACGAGCACTAAAGGGCCAGTGTGGAGGATTCACCCCCCCCCGGGGGGGTTTCCCCCCCCCCCCCCCCCAAAAAAAAAGCAGTGTCGGAGAAGTCAACAGTAGTTGTTTGCATCCTGCGCCTTCACCACTAGATGCCACTAAATTTCACATAGTAACGCTGCAGTTCTGTTGCAGTCAGATTAATAGCGGGACTGCACCTTTATGAAGCATAAGAGAGACGTGCAAACTGATAAAGACGGCGTACAAAGGGAAGATATTCCACTCATCCCTACTGAGCTGTTGGACTGTCGGCACTAGCTCAACAAATGAGAAATACTGTGAGTTCATGTCCACGTTTCCCCTCAGGTGATCAGACGATTCATTTTCATTACTACATTTCAATCAGTAGAAAACCTACGATAGACTTTGCATCACATCCAACCGACTCTATTGTCAGTATCCTCTGTAACTCCTCCCTCCCCGATCATGTGACTTTAATTGTGTTACACTTTGGTGTTGTGTCACGTTGCCACGGAGATGAGTTCTGAATGTTCGTAGAAACGATGTTAGAGACTCTACACATTATCACAGACACTACCACCATGACTGCAGTGACCGTGCCAAGAGGTTGTGTGTATATTGATTTATTGTTTGTCATTGTATCAATATGATATTATCAATCAACGAATCAGCCTCTGTTTCAACATCAGTTTGATTATCGGTTCGATCGCTCTCTGTTTTGCAGTTTACCCCGAGGAGTTTTTACCCACGTACCACTCCATCAAAGAAGGAAGCCGAGTCACTAAAACACAACTGGTGAGTCAGCACAATCATTCCTATCACAGTGAAATGTGTGCATTTATTTGATCACGGCACAAAGTTGTCAGATCACTAAACTAAACAAACTATGGCATAAAATCCTGCAAGCAAAGCCAGCAGACTATTATTCAAGCTCAGTGGTGTCAGAAGTCTGAGAGAGAGAGAGAGAGAGAGAGAGAGAGAGAAAGAGAGAGAGAGAGAGAGAGAATGGGCGTGCATGGCTCTGTTTGTTGACTCTTCCCATTCGTCCTGTATGGGCCACATCAAATCACAGGTTGACGGGGCTGGTGAAGGTCAGTATTTAAGTGCGGGCGCCGGCTCTGCTCTGCCCACTGTTCTCTCTGTCTCTGTCTCTCTCTGTCTCTGTCTCTCTCTCTCTCTCTCTTCCTCCTCCCTCCGATTAACATGTTCGACATCATAGAGGAGGAGTACGAGTACGAGGCGCCAGAGTTGCCTGACGAGACCTGTTTCTATGCGCAGGCCGAGTTCAACGACAAACCCAACTCCCTGTTCTTCAACGATGGCGTGCGGCGCATCGACTTCATCCTGGTCTACGAGGACGAGGACAAGAAGGACTTTGAGAAGAGGTACACGTTCCAGAAGCGCAAGGTAACGGACGCTTCCTTCTGCTCTGTCATCGTCAGTCTGCAGAGTGATGCTGTGAGATGAATGATGTCAAATGAGGTTTTTTATCTTAAAAACAAACAAACCTTTAAGATGAACTAAATTGATCATTGCAAGACTATTTTTTTTATCATCACCTATATACCTATATTTTTGAAAGCCGATTGATATTTTTTTGTCTTTGTAAAATAAATATTTATAATGGAAATAGCGGCCATTACAAATCTGAATCTGTATTTTAAATGTATGTTTGATTTTTAAATTTCTAAAACAAAATTTTACATTTAGCATCTTCTAAAGCCTTTCTGATTTTATTCAAGATTTTTTTTTAAAAATGACCGATACAAAATTGATTCTAAGTCTTTTTGCCAAATAATCAAAAGGAATATCGTTCTACTTTTTGACTTTTTGAAATAAGATACTTTCCTGAAGTATTTAATTCACACATCTATTTTTGTGATAGAATTTAATTACAGCTTCTCACGAGATAAACGAACTAACATGAAATCCTCCGTGTGCCTTATTACACAGACACACGTTGTTGACTCTGCCCTGTTTGTGCAGGGTGTTTTTATTTGAACCAGGATGACATTGATGAATTCATTCAGAGCTGATCTTTTTATTATTATAACAACCCGGGACTTGTTTTGTCTTCATGGGGCATTTGTGTCATAGTTTACCTGCATATATAAACTATGAGCTGATGTGCAGAGGGAAGAGGAAGAACACCCAGTCCTTCCCTTTTTTCCTCTCCACAATATGAATACTGTCGTTATTCTGGATTGATTATTCTTGAATTTCAGAATTCAACGAAGTGACACACAGACAAAGATCAATGCGTGGATCCACAGGTGTGTGGTTTGTCGCCGCCCTTGTCTTTCACAATGGCCTCCTGCTGATGTGTAATATCCCGCTGTGGAAACACGGCGGATCCACAGACCTTGGATCCTCGCATCAGTGTGTCGCAAACTCCAATCCAGACAGAGCGCGGAGGAAGCAGGAAACCATAGCTCCTCCGTTGACAGGAGTTGGAGCTGAAGGTGGAGGAGGTGTGTGAAGGGAAGGCGACGTAAACAGCTGGGTCAGGCCGAGGCAGCTCCCTCCCTCGTAATCACGTGGAGCCAAAAGGAAATCCAGAGGCCCGTGGCCGGGCGGGGGCGGAGGGGCGGGGGGGGGGGGGGGGACTCGGCCCGGCACACCCTCCGAATCTGCGCCCTGCTCATTCACCCTCGCAGGACGGGCGTGGTCCAGTTGTCTGTTTGTGTCGAATGATGCTGAAGTAGCTGAAATTCTCTGATCGGACACTTGTCCGCTTCTTATCAGTACTTCAGGAATTTGAGTTTGACCTCCACTGCTGCGTTGTAAAATATGAAGTGCTCATTCCGTGGTGACACAAACAACGATTCATACGACTGGATTATTTTACACTCTGTAATTCTATTTCAGCTCAGTCTCATGCACTGAACCTTTAACACGTAATAGAGTACATAAAGTCATGGTTGTGGCGTTTCGATTGTGCGGCAGATCCAAGCCTCTGTCACAATAACCCACCAACAAGGACCTGCTCAGACTTGTTGGCAGTGGAGTCATACATCAGACTTATGTACAGTGTAAATAGTGGCAGCTCTGTGTGTCGGTGTGTTATAAAGGATAGTAATGCCGAGCTGTTGACTCAGAAATGGACTCTTAAGATGAAAGGAATAGAAATGGACTCATAGGTATCTGCCAACGCCTTAATGTAGCCCTGCATCACTACACTGGGAAAAGGTCCCGTCTCTCATGTCTTCCTCCCACTAAGTTCAATATTTTCTTTTTGGTATTTTAGACACTACTATCAATATTTCATTTATATATATATATATTCTCAAATTAATCTGACTATCATTTTTTTTTAAATTAGCTTTCCCCATTTAAAAATCTTCATGCAGATTCACCCTGTTTACTCTCACGTTGACCTCGTTTTCGTGTCATCTCTCTCAGTCTTCACGTGTCTTCCTGAAACACTGGAATCAGTAGCTGTGATGAGTGCTCACACCAGTCGCTCAGCTGTAATCAAAGCAATGCTTTTAATCCCAGCCGGCCTCAGTCCGATCCGCGGAGCGACTGGTAATGGACGCGGAGAGAGAGAGAGAGAGGTGGGAAGCAATAAAACCATTGAAACCGTTGTCCGTTGTTTCCCTCCACAGAGGCGACACGAGTACTTTGAAGCCAGCCTGATGAAGATGGGGATGGAGCTGGAGGCCACGCGCTCCGTGAGTTGTTGACACGTCGTCATCCCCGTTCCTCCGCTCTCCATCGCCTCCACCCTGACCCCTCTACCTCCCGCAGGTGATGGACGACAAGCTGATGTTCGTGAAGGTGCACATGCCGTGGGACGTGCTGTGCACGTACGCCGAGGTGCTGCACATCAAACTGCCCATCCAGCCCAACGACCTGTCCACCCGCCCGTCGCCGTGGCGATTCTTCTCCTGCATCACCAAGTACTTCTACCCCAACGAGGAGCTTATCGGCACGGAGACCGAGTTCTTCACCGCCCCCTTCGAGAAAGACCGGCTGGAGTATTTCTACATCAAGGACAGAGACGTGTTCTTCACTCCATCCATGAGGAGCAGGATGGTACGCTGCCCCCCCGCCCCCAGGCTTGTGTGTGTGTGTGTGTGTGTGGAGCATATTGGTTAATGTGCATCAAAAATATGAATGAGGGAAAAAGACATTTTCCTCAATTCAAAAACATGATTTGAACATATTTTGAATCAATTTGACTCATATCATGTCACATGATTAGTGATGTCACTGTCACAAAGAGCTTGTGTACAATGGAGAAGTACAAACATGGAAGTATGACATTTTTGTGGTTTGTGTGCCAACGAGCAGCTTTCACGGGACGGAGCACAGCCCCGATCCAGCTCTTATTCATTTAACGTGGTTGACTTTTGCAAACCAAGACACGATGATCATTTAAAATAACCAATCGTTTGTCGTGTTATCGTTTAATAGACGTAATGACGATGGAAACGGCACTGACGTGAGGTGTGAATAGCTGCGCGTCACGAGCACTCGTGTGATCGCAACTGTCTGTTCTCAGGCGTACTACATCCTGAGTCGCGCTCCCTACGAGATCCGAGGAAGCATGAAGAAGTTCGGCATCAGCAAGCTGTTGGACAGCGGAGTTTACAAAGCTGCCTACCCCCTCCATGATGCAAGTGTTTCCGTCCTCCTCCTCCTCCTCCTCCTCCTCCTCCTCCTCCATCCTCAGACACACTGTAGCATTCCTACATATTTCACAGGCGAAGTCGCTCTCGCTGATGTCCCGCGTTTGTCGTTACAGTGCCGGTTCAACGTCAGGTCCTCGGAGCAGGGCTGCCCCAACGAGAGGTTCCTGCTCTACGAGGAGTGGGCTCATCCCAAAAGCTTCTACAAGATGCAGCCGCTCGACCTCATCCGGTGGAACATACACCTTTGTTTTTTCTCCTCATGACTGTGCGCAAGTCATTAAGATAATAATAATAATAATAATAATAATATATGTGTTGTGTCCCCCCGCCCCCCTCCCCCACACACACAGGAAGTATTATGGAGAGAAGATTGGTATTTACTTTGCCTGGCTGGGTTTCTACACCTTCATGTTGGCTCTGGCTGCTGTGGTGGGACTGGGCTGTTTCATCTATGGATACAAGACTCAGGACACCAGCACCTGGAGGTTTGTTTACGTGTCAAACTCACAAAATGGCAGCGCCGTTACCCCTGCACGTGTGCCTCATGTGGCCCCTCTGCTCCCCCGCTCCTGCAGCAAAGAAGTCTGCGACCCCGAGATCGGAGGAAACATCGTCATGTGTCCACAGTGCGACCGGTTCTGCAACTACTGGAGGTTAAACTCCACCTGTGAAGCTTCAAAGGTGAGCGGGAGCTTCGTCCACACACACTGACACTGATCATTTCACCATGAGGATACAAGGTTTCCTGGACAGCTCCTGCTGTCAGTTGCAGACTTTGCATATTCAAACACGAGGCTGCCACTGTTTTTGTGGGTTCATTTGAATATCTGTGGTTTGTAACCGTTTGTTTGTATCCCTCTCGCTTTTTTTTTCCAGAATCTGTGTATATTTGACAACTTTGGGACCCTGGTGTTCGCTGTTTTCATGTCCATCTGGGGTAAGTGTGACATCTTCCTGAGTGCAAACACGCCATGCGCTGCGCAGCGTGTGTCAAGTGTGTCACCGTTCCCTGTCCCGGCTGCAGTGACGCTGTTCCTGGAGTTTTGGAAACGTTACCAGGCGGAGCTGGAGTACGAGTGGGACACGGTGGAGTTCCTGGAGCAGGAGCAGCCGCCGCGGCCCGAGTACGAAGCCAAGTGTATCCATGAGAGGAAAAACTCTGTCACAGGGGTAAGACACATGCACACACACACACACACACACACATGCACGGTCACTTTGCATGTGGTAAGTTCCTGCTCTGCTGTGTTTGTGATTCAGGTGAAAGAGAAGGTTCCATACACGGCCTGTGGGCGATGTATGCGGGTGTCAATAGGAATAGGAACAGTCCTGTTCTGGGTAACGTCAAGTCAAAAATGGCATTATTATTTAAAATGTACTGTTTTTACTGTTTACTTTGTTTTCTTGCCCGTCATCCACTGACAATTGCCTTTTTTGTCACTGTAAATCCGGTTGAATTCAATCAGTGTGTCGCTTTGTATTTGCATGATACGCATTGTTTTCCTCGTCCAAACGCAGTGATGATATTCTGTCTTCCTGTCTCTTGGCGGGCGCCGCAGATCCTGTTGATCCTGGCGTCCATTGTGGCGATCATCGTGTACCGCCTGGCCGTCTTCTTCACCTTCTCCACCAGGTTCAGGAAGGAGATGAAGGAGCTGGAGCCGCTGAAGGAGTACGTGACGCCTCAGATGGCCACGTCCGTCACCGCCTCGCTCATCAGCTTCGTGGTCATCATGATCCTCAACATGCTGTACGAGCGCGTCGCCATCTGGATCACTGACTTCGGTCTGCTGGAGTTCCGCTCTTCGTCGTTCTTCACTCCCGTGTGTGTGATTTCAATCTCACGCCTTTTGTTGGTCTCGCTCCGCCAGAACTCCCTCGCACCAAGACCGACTACGAGAACAGCTTGACCCTGAAAATGTTCCTCTTCCAGTTCGTCAACTATTACTCCTCGTGCTTCTACATCGCCTTCGCCAAAGGGAAGGCGGTTGGATACCCCGGGAAGCCCGTTTATCTGCTGGGAAAGTACAGAAACGAGGAGGTACTGTCTCTCTATTAGTGTATTACCTTTAAATTACGTGTCCATTGTAGTAGAGCAGAGGGGGTGGGGGGGGGGCCCAAAGAAAATTAATCCAATGTCTGTCAATTATGCTTAATAATTACACTTCAATTTAAAAAAAAAAAACATCACAACTGTTGAATGTCTCAGCCTCTGATGCCAGGACATCTGACCTGGACCGGAATATTCAATGGAGCACAGCAGCTCCACCTGGTGTTAAAACTAGGAAGTGCAATCGAGCCGAGTGCAAATTTCGCATGGGCCACATTCCATTATATTTTGGCTGCGTGGTAGTGTGGACACCCCCCTTTGTGAGACTCTTCATCAGCCTCTGTGTTCCTGCAGTGTGACCCGGGCGGTTGTCTGATCGAGCTGACGACTCAGCTCTCCATCATCATGGGTGGAAAAGCCATTTGGAACAACATCCAGGAAGTTCTGCTGCCGTACGTCACCGTCTTTGTCTTTCTAAGGAGATGTATTTCATTTTAATTGATGATAGTTGTACATTAAAGCCTTTTTGTGCGATTTGAGCAACTCCGCTGTGATCTTGTCCAGGTGGGTGAAGAACTTCATCTCCCGCTACTGCACCCGGGTGGCCTCAGAGAAGGTGGTCCCCCGCTGGGAGCAGGACTATCAGCTGCAGTCCCTTTCCAAACTGGGACTCTTCTATGAATACCTGGAGATGGGTAAGAGCTTAAAAAGGAGCCTTCTCAAAAGTTCCGCTCACTGCAACTGACATGTAACAAATGTTACATGACAAAATATAAATAATAATAAAAATATATAATGAAAAATAATAAAAATCATGTAATAAAATTACATGAACGTCTCGCGTGCGATCCTAGTTTTCGACACACTCTGGATTAAAGGTTGAGAAATCAGGTCCCTGTGTCTGTCTTCATGACATCGTCCAGGTCATGTGACCATAGCTGTTGACTCATCCTCCTCAGACACCAGACGAAGGTGTTTACCTTCCATAATACTCTTTTGCATCGCCTCTACCCCCCCCCCCCCCCCCCCCCCCCCCCCCCCCAGTGATCCAGTTTGGCTTCGTGACCCTCTTCGTGGCCTCCTTCCCCCTCGCCCCCGTCCTTGCCCTGGTCAACAACCTGTTTGAGATCCGGGTGGACGCCTGGAAGATCACCACGCAGTTTCGCCGAGTGGTGCCGGAGAAGGCGCAGGACATCGGCGCCTGGCAGCCCATCCTGCAGGGCATCACCATCCTGGCTGTGGCGACCAATGTGCGTTCACGGCAGGTTATCGGTCGGTCGGACGCCGCTGTGAAACAATGAAACCAGCAACCGAAACCTCTCTTCCTCTGTGTCCCGGCGTCTCCGCAGGCCATGATCATCGCCTTCACCTCGGACATGATCCCTCGGCTGGTTTACTACTGGTCCTTCTCCGTGTACCCGTACAGGGAGCACGCTAACAACACCATGGAGGGCTACATCAACAGCTCGCTCTCCATCTTCAACACCAGTGATTTCTCCAGCCTCAGCAGACCCCTCGCTGACAACAACTCCACCATCGCCACCTGCAGGTAGGAGGACAGAACGCCACCGTGCCTTTTGCACCACCGTGTTTCTACGGGAGCCCGTAATGGAGTGACACTCGAGCTTTAACGACACCTGAAGTCCACCATTTCTACTCGTGTTTTTTTTTTTTCAGGTACCGAGATTTCCGTCATCCTCCCGGTCACCCCCGGCAGTACGAGTACAACGCCTACTACTGGCATGTGGTGGCAGCCAAAATGGCTTTCATCATTGTGTTAGAGGTGAGTATGAACACAGGTGTTCAAATGATATGATTGAATAAAGACACGGATGATTAAAGTCCACTCATTGTCTGCGGTTGAGCAATGGAAAGTGTATTTGAGATATTTCTTGTCTTGATGATCGCTCAAAGTGCTTCACTGTAAAGTGTTGACATCCATCATTTACATACTCACTCATAAAACCCATAGTCAGCGTGTTACACTCCTGATACATACAGTGTTGGTGTAGTTGTCGGGGGCAATTTAGAAGTCAGTGTCTTGCCCAACAGCACTTTGGCGTCTACAGTGGGGATGAAGTTGCTGACATGCTTGATGAAGACACCGCCCCCCACCACACAACACACACACACACACACACACACACAGACTTCCTGAATCACTAGCATTCCGACCGTCAGAAGATAGATATTTGCAAGGCCACGGTTCAAGGTGTTGGAAACGGACATATTTCAGAATAAGTCAGGAAGTGAAAGTGCAATGACCCTGGTTCCTATTCTCTTAAAAAGTTCTGCGCCCAACGTGGGGCTCGAACCCACGACCCTGAGATTAAGAGTCTCATGCTCTATACTGGGATAGCCCAGCTTCCTCTGTCACTCCTGGAACCTCCCTGCTTTCTCACTCGGGATACGGTGGTGTCAGTGTCGGCCTGGTATAAACCTCCCCTTTCCTCCGGCAGCACATCGTTTACCTCACCAAGTTCGTCCTGTCCTACATGATCCCGGACGTCCCATACGCCGTCAAGGAGCAGATCAAGCGGGAGAAGTACCTGACGCAGGTGATCCTCCACGAGACCAACCTGAAGCTGGTCACCAAGCGTTTGAAACCGCACAAGGACGAGGAGGAGGTCTTCAGGAAAGCAGAGTGCCAAGAGGAGAAGATGGAGTTGGAGCTGGACTTTTGACGTGACGCCGCTCTCTTTGCGTCAGTCAGACTTGGTATAACGAGAGGGTTTGTTGTTGTGGAAAAGTAAGACTCTTTTTTTTTTTCTTCAAAAGGACAAGAAGAGGACGAAACACTGGTTTGTGTATAAACACGGGGACAGTGTGGCTGAACACCCTCAAGCTGTTGTGTGTAAAGCATGTTGTGTGTGTTTTCATCAGAGTGTCAGGTTCATGATGATAGTTTTAGGTCATCTCACCCTGTCCCTTAAATATCAGTATTAATATGCAAAAACAGGCAACAATGCTTTGTTTATGAGGAACTTTTGTTTTTGCTGTAACATCCCCATGATGAAACACTTACAGTGATGTCAGAGGCACCAAACCTATACTCTGTTACGTACAGTACCTCATCTCATAGTGTTGAATGGAAAATGCAGCACCCACGGGTGTGTCGGTCTTTTAAAGGAGGTGTGGTCGACGTATTGAGGCGCTGGAAAGTCATTGTGTCTTTGTAAAACCAGGTCTGAAGTCACAGACGTGGCATTTAAAGGGCCCATTGTCAAGAGAGCTAAAGATGGATGCAACAACAAGGACACACTCTACAATCGAGGGCAGTGCAAAGATTCTGTGACTTTAACTGACAATGCCTAAGTAAAGCTTCCATGCATCTGCGTATGTGTATTAAAATGTAAGCCATTAGTGCAGTGAGCTGACGCCTCCAGATATAATACCCAGAGTGGCCACAAGATGGCAGCCAAGGGCGGTCTTTTAGTCTCACATCTTGTGACTTTACACCACTGCAGTAAATTGTACCTTCTCCTGCTTCATGGCCGAACACCACTGTTGTAACCACTGTTGTATTGTAGTTGCCCTCTGATTTTAACAATGCACATATAACCACTCTGTCTTACGAGCACCATATTGTACTAGCAACACAGTATCAGTTGTCTTTTATACAGCGTCATTACATTTTTATAGAAAAATGGCCTCTGTGTGTTTAATGTGTTAATTCTTCCTTTAAAGTTGAACATTGACATTATGATTTTTAATGTTTGTTAATATTTGTTTGGTTTTTAATTCTTTAGTCTTCTTGTACTAATGCTTTTTAATGCTTTATTAATGAAATTAATTATAGTAATATTAAAAAATGTAATTTTGTAGTTTTTTTTTTACATGTCACTATATTTTTAATCAGGCAGACGTTTCGACGCCTTCGTGACGTCACCGAGTCGAGACGCAGGGTCCTGTCAGACACACATGTAATTTCTCTGTGCGTGTCTGAGCAGCCGGGGCAGTGTTGTGGGTGTCAGCAGCTTCAGACTCTTCACAACGTGACTGTAAAGAACCTGTAAGTCGTTTCAGAATGAGTTCACAGATCACTTGTGTCGGCTGGGTGACGAAAGGCGTCTCCAAGCAAACACCGGACAAGGTAAGGAGCTAGCAGCGAGCTAACGTTAGCCACATGCTAATGTGTCAACAGTTGTTGGTTTAGAGTTTTGAAAACGACAACACAAGCTGTCAAGTCATATCATGTCACGCGATGTTTGTGAGATGATGGAGAGGTGTTTTGAATTGCGTCGCTTGTAGTTTAAATTGAAAACACTTGGCTAATACATGTTAAATAGTTGTTTTTCAACCCTTCATCAGGTTGAGTTGAGTCAGGAGGAGCTTCAGCGCATCATCACTGAAGCCAAACAGGAGCTGGGGTATGTTTTTGATTTCACATCACCCTTTCTTGTTTGAATCATTTCACGTTTAAATAAAACCAGTCTAATTTAACGTTGTTTTCATTCTTTATTGATTCAGTGAGCTGGCTGCCGAGGAAGAAGAGGAGGAGGATGAAGGTATTGCTCCAGAACCGATGGGTGATGACGTCACAGATGATGCAGCGGAAGTTCCACAGGACGAGAACGAAAGAGAAAAAGATGAAGACGACGATGATTTGGCAGAGTACAGCCTGGATAGATACGATGAAGAAGACTCGGGTTAGTGAACACGTTGTTTATCATATGTTTTATTATTTACTACACTGTATACTGCCCATACACCCTCATGTATGTCTCCTTGTGGCTTGACTTCCAGTGACGGCCAATCTCGGCGACAGTCTGGCAGGACTCACAGTTTTCAGCTGTAATGAGGAGGATCCTTACATCACCATCAAAGACACAGTGAGTCTTTGCAAATTTTACAATCAAACTCTGAAGTCCCGATATTGTAGCTGTGGTCGTTCTACTTTGCGTGTAAACATACTTTGTTGTTGTACTTCCTCCTTCACTCCAGGATCAGTATGAGCGAGAGGATTTCCAAATCAGACCCGGTGACAATCTGATCCTGTCTGGCAAAGCAGAGAAGGACTGCTGCAACCTGGAGATCTACGGTAGGAATCCTCACACGTGACGTGAGGCACTGTCTCCATGGAAACCATGGCGTTTTGAATCATGCACGGATGTTTACATGTGTCCTGTGTCACAGTGTATAATTCAGAGGAGGACTCTCTGTATGTGCATCATGATATCCTGCTGCCAGCGTATCCTCTGTGCGTGGAGTGGCTCAACTTTGACCCAACCCCCGGAGAGGGATGTGGTAAGAAAACCCAGAATTCCCCCTTTAAGAAATCTATTTCAGATTCATACCTTCTTTAAAAAGGTTTTGCTCTGTGCTGCAGCGAACTACGCCGCTGTGGGAAACATGACTCCTCAGATTGACGTGTGGGACCTGGACGTTGTCGACTGCTTGGAGCCCGTTTTCTCTCTGGGCAGCAAAAAAGCAGCGAAGAAGAAAAAGAAGAGCAAGAAGGTACAAACATGTACAAGTCTGTACAGTGCACTGATATATGCTTATGTATGATTTCCCCTTTGTTTTTATTCTTATATCTTTATCTATTCCTTTTATTTAATTTTGTTCTTCTTGAATACGGAATGTCAGGTTATTGGATTCTGGAAGTTCTGTATACATCATCTTCTCCCTGAATGAATCGTCACCATGTTGTTGTTGACATCAGGGCGCTGCAGCAGCAGAGCCAGTGGAGGGTCACACAGACGCAGTGTTGGATCTGTCCTGGAACAAACTGGTCAGGTCAGTGACCTGGAAACATTCGCTGATGATGCGTTATATTCGAGGGTTGCACATGTGCTTCATGTTGATTGAAGGAAACACTCTCCACCCTGCCGTTTGTAAAGGACCGTGTTGGCGAGCGGCTCAGCAGATGACTCTGTCATCCTGTGGGATCTGACTCAGGGTAAACCAGCATCCACTCTGCGCCGACACACCGACAAGGTATTTCTTTATTCACACTGACGGAAACAAGGCTCTGTGCTTATCAGACCCAGACTCAAACAACATGCTTCATCTTCCAGGTTCAGACGTTAGCGTTCCACCCGTTTGAGGCTCAGACTCTGTTGTCAGGATCCTTCGACAAGTTGGTGTCACCTGCTCCTGTCAGATGTTTTTGTTTTATTAGACTGAAATAAATATTGTAAACACTCAAGGTTATAATAATGTTTCCCCTCCTCAGGACGTCGGTTCTGTATGACTGTCGCAGTCCAGACAACGGCAATCGCACCTGGAGGTTCAGTGGTCAAGTGGAGCGTCTGGTGTGGAACCACTTTTCACCCTGTAACTTCCTGGTATGTGTTCGAATCCACATAAATTACTCAATGGTACCATTTCATCACCAACCTGGTGAACTTGTAGATAGTAATAAAGAATGGCTTGTATGAATCCAGATGTGGGGGGTGTCACTTGTCACTGGTGAACAGAACTGTTTCCAGTCTAACATGTGTTGATGTTACAGGCGAGTACAGAGGACGGCTTCATTTACTGTTTGGATGCACGGTCGGATAAACCTGTTTTCACTCTGAAAGCTCACGATGAAGAAGTATCAGGTGTGTGCGTGTGTGTGTGTGTGTACATATCTACTTGTTTTTTGGTGCCCTCTCAGGACCTTTCCAGCATTATTCTCTGGAATCCTTCTGGTGTCCCAGAATGAATGGATATGTTCCGATTTGCCAAATTTCAAGTTCTTGTCTGTATAAATTCATCACCACACATTCTGATGAGTCACACAAAGTGATGAGTCACCACACTTGAAGTTGTGTATGGACTCTGGCAGCTTGAAGCTTTGAATTTCAATAGACTAACATAGACCAGGGATGGGGTAGACAGAGTGAGTGGGTGGAGACCTCAGCTGAATATGCCGCCACTGCTGCAACACACATCCTGTCCATCTGCCATTAACGTGTCAGTCACCCGTTCACCTGACTTTCATTGTGTGTTGTTGAATTGTGTGCAGGTCTGGCCCTGAGCAGCCAGATCAAAGGATGTCTGGTCACGTCCTCGGCCGACAGACATGTGAAGATCTGGGACATTTTGGGAAACAAACCCAGTCTGGTGCATTCGCGCGACATGAAGATGGCAAGAGCTGACTCTTGGAGTCATTGTTGCTCCCTTTAACTGAGACATGTTAATGTTTGCAGGATGTGATAATGATGTTGTTCCTCTTCCTCTGTGAACAGGGAGTGTTGTTCTGCGCATCCTGTTGCCCCGACGAGCCGTTTGTTTACGCCTTCGGAGGACAGAAGGACGGCCTGAGGGTTTGGAATATAAGTGACGTAGCTGCAGGTACTGATCTGCATCATTTCTATTGATTGATTGCAAACTGGCAAATGTGTTCAGTGCATGATCCAACTCTCTGGTTGTTCCCCTCCAGTGTCGGGGGCGTTTGGCAGTCGGGAGCGTTTGGTGGTGAACGCGGGGTCTCAGGCCTCCAGCAGCGCAGCCTCAGCAGAGATGGACATGTTGTAGTGACTCGGCATAAAACTGTAAACATGAAACTGTTCAACAGGAAATGTCCTGAAGCTCCTCGGCTCGTCGCCGTGTTGCTCGTCCTGCAGCAGGAAAACAATGAACTGAAGCTGAGACACATGAGCAAAACTTCCAAGAGACTTTGGTTAAATATTCCTTATATTCATATTGATGAATATCTATTTTTTTTCCTTTTCTTTTTATTGGAAGGAAGGATGGATTTTTGTTTGATCCCCTTGAGCAGTTTTGCCTTGATTTGTACAAATGTACAATTCCAAGATTAACAAAATACACAGAGCTGATGGAATGATATCCTAATTTTCCAGTCATGGGCTCCTTGGTGATCGATTTTGTTTTAATTTTATCTATTTTATAAAGATCCAGACAAAATCAATGAGGCTTATTGCACCCCGTCATCAATAAATACACTTTGTTAATGTATTTGCATTTGTTGTTTGGAGTGTATTTTTATATCATTAAAATTGATTATCATATATTCAGAATGAAACTGATCAGTGAAATGATATATAATTTGTTACTGATAAGCTATGATATTAGTAAAATAGCTGATTGTTGATATTAGTCCTAAAACAAGTTTCATTGCCTCCTGTGAGGCAGAGCGGAACTATAATTTTCGAATCGCTAACACGGACGTATTTTAGAGACGGACAGTAGAATATACCGTGAGGATGGCGTCGGTTCATCTGTGTAAACTACACAGCCTCGTAACACGGTTGACTACAGGCAACACTCTGCGACATGTACAGAGTAAGTAACATTAATAGGACTTTGCTTTGTTCTTTTTTTAATCAGAGCTTGTGTTAGTTAAATGTTTTCGACTGTGATGCTAACAGTAGCCACAACGTGCTAGCACAAGCTAACCTTGACAATATCATTAGCTGGTTAATGCTCCACAAATGTATTTTAAGTTGTTGTTTTTAATCTCGCGTTTATAATTACATTTATTATGCAAAGTGGGTAGAAAATAAAATATCGTTTACCTTGATAGTTAAATGTGTGTGCGTGTGTGTTTTTACAGGTTGTGTGGTGCCAGTTCGACCCAAGTCCAGTGTCACAGACCCTTCACCCCAGGGCCCAGTCTGGTATTTTATTAGTTTGAATTATCAAACACTTTAAAACACAGATGTTTAGTGGCAAGCTACATTTGTATATACAAATTGTAATCACATAAATACTGTATTCATATAAGCTGAATCTGGTTTGCAAATGTACAGAAGGAGACCACAGGTGTTACTAATCACAATAATTATCAAGATATGACTGACTATTCATCAGGAGCACTTGTGTTTACTTGCTATCTCATATCATAAAGGTCCATTATGCACATTACACTATGGTTGTAACTTCATAAGCATTCAGAAAAATAGTTTCTCATTTTGTGCAAAATGTTAATATATTTATTTGTAAACCACATTCATGTAAAACAATAATTTAGGAATATCACAGTATGTTGCACCTCCGTGTTTTTACAGTAGCCCAGAATGGACAAACTGAACACCTTTTGAGTTTTAGTGAAAACTGAAGGCTGCCATAGGTTTTCCTACACATTTGTACCAAAAATGTGAAATGGGGGGGGGGGGGGGGTATGTCCAGAAGCCAGATGCAACTTCACATTGAGATTTCACTGAATCCTACACACTGTACCTTTAAGTCCTGTCTTCCCGATCTGTGTGTAACTCATGAATTCTCTCATGTCGTGGATGCAGCGAGGTGGAGATCAGTGTGACCTCCGATGGGAAAACAATTGTGTGTTACCATCCTGCGGTCGACGTCCCCTATGAATTCACACAAGTAAGACAATACTAATTGATGTATATCATCTACACATAATCCTGAGTTATGTGAGAGGAAACCATGGTCACGATGTACACTCTTTGCAGCCAATAGAACGACCCGACCCTGTGAGCAACACTGTGGAGACACACGATCAGGTGTTGAAGGCTCATCTGAGCAAGGTGGCGGTGAAGGACAGGGAGGGGCCGAGCATCGAGGAGCTGAGCAAGATGTTCTTCACCACCAAACACCGCTGGTATCCAGTGGGACAGTGAGTGCACATAGAACACACAGTCAATAGTACCACAAAGTACTTTTAGTACATCCATCTTATTCTTAAAAATATATATTATTATGAGCGTTTTTTGTGTGTGGATGCAAATCAAAATGTATCCCTGTCTTTCCTTCTCTGTAGGTACCACATGAGACGCCGAAAGAAGGATAGCCCAAAGGACAGATAGATGAAATGTTTCTCCATGTAATTGTCAAGTTGTTGTGTAATAAACTGTTTGATATTGATTTGGTGGTCAATGAACTATTTCTGTGTATGGTTTGGATCAATACTCGCATTTATCCGTTTTCAAATGTTTTCAGTACAAGTTTGTTTTTATTTGTGTCTATATACAGAGACATTCATCTGTAATGTGACATTCATGCTGCACTGTTAATAATTGATAAGCAAATTCATTGTGTTGATTTACTCCTGTGTGTGAGAGAGAGAGAGAGAGACTGAAGGAAAAGGCGACCCCTGGTGATGGACCAGAGCAGTAGGACACAAATTGAAAACCTTTAAAGGCCATTGATATTGTCCCATGATCTAAAATCATAGCAGATAATTAGCATCAGTTAATTATTGATCAAAGGAAAATAAATGAGTTGTCAAGGCTCATTGTTTTTCAAAATGAAATGTTAATCTTAGCGGTGAATGTACATTTATAATGAAATCTTTCTGAATAATTTAATCGATCAATAATCTTTTAATAGTTAGTAGGACTCTGAATTATGTTTAAATTGATGAAATAAAGAATTAAGGTTCATAAAAAACATTTTCCAAATACAATCATATTTAAATAGAATAAAAGGTAACGTGTTTATCTACAATCGGTGTTTGCCTTGTATTCTAAAAATAGGTTTACATTTAACCAGCAGCATTTGATTCTATCCCATAATATCAACATATCTTTTTAACCACACATCCAGCCGTCCAGTCCTGACGTTGCGAGCAGTAACCGGAAGCGAGAGCGATCTGTCCCCGCCCCGTCAGCTCAGTCAGTCCAACCTGAAGAGAAGGAGAGTCCACGGCTAAAAATATAATAGCTAACACAAGATGGCCGGTTTGCCTCGTAGGATTATAAAGGTACACTTTCTACCGGGCACCATGTTTACACGTTCACGGTTCCGTGTGTTTCCGTTAGACGGTTGATTAACGTCTCAATGAACGGGCGTTGTGTCGCTGCTCTCCGGCGTGTAGCCAGACGATAGCGCGGCTAGCACAATTAGCTCCCGTCCAGCTAGTTATCGAGCTAGCTTCGCTGCTCCGTGTCTGCAAGTGTTTTGTTTGCCACTTCCGTTTACTCCCTTCTGCTGTGTATGCACTTGAATATTCATACATGTAGGTTGTGTTTAGTGTTCGTTTTGTTGCCATAACATCACCGGGTTGCTAATTTCCCCGTGTGAATTAACTAATATCGTGAATTCGCCATATGAATGGATCGGCTAAATAAGCTAGGCTAGCAGCTGTAGCTTCGCGGATTGGTACACATGTCTGGCGCTGATGTGGTGCGCCGTCCTTGCGGTTTCGTAGCATTTAAATGACCCCAAAACAAAGCTAACACCCGCGTTTAGCTTCATGTAAACATAACTACAGAATGTAACGGAGGTTTAATTCTAAGGCCCGGGTGAGTAGCGGGTCTCCTCCCCTCCGCCTCACCGCTACTTCCCCCTCGCAGGACCAGGCCCCGGCGGTGGGCGCGATCCTCCTGTTTTTTTTCCGCCACATCCAGCAGTAGTTAGTCCTGGAGGATCGGCCGGTTCTTGAACCAGCCTGGGAACTAACTACTGCTGACACGGTGTAAACACGGCCCCACTGCCGCTGTGCAGAAAGCTGTCGTTTCTCCCACAGTAACAACAAAGACAGTAAATCTTATTTACAACGACATTAAAGCGGGTTCCTTCCTGTTGACTGCAGATGTGTCGCTGCACCTGCTTTATAAAAAAAAAAATAGACTCACGTTCCACTTTATTATTTTCACTTCTGTCATGCAAGTGTTTCGTTTTGCAGGTCTTATTTACAGATTAAAACAAATATCCAAGTCAAATAAATACTGCATTAATCCTTGAATCGTTATATTATATTACAATCAATTACAATGTTGATATGTAGCTTATATTGTGTTTTGTTGACCCACTTGTTGTACTGACAAACTACCGAGGGCAAATATACCTTCAACCATACAGAGATTCACTCATGATTTGTTATATGTTTAAAGGAGACTTGCCAAAATAGCATTTCGGGAAGTGTAGATCTAATGTAAAACAGAAAGTAAAGGTTTTTTATTACAGTTAAAACTGTGTTGAGCAATCTATTAGTCAACTGACAGACAATTGTGACACCTTATTAGGCAGATTAATTTCTAGTTGCTCTCTTGAATTGCTGATTGCACTGAAAAATGATTGTTTTGTGCCTCAGACTGATCATTAAGTCAATTGATTCAATATTTAATAATTGTAATCTTTTATTCAGGAAAACTGCTTGAAAGTAGCTGGTTTCATTGTTGACGTCTGGCAGTTTGATCTCATTTAATATTGATTTGACTAAATGTAAAGTTTATTGCTTATTTAAATACCTGCTACACTATGAATGACAAAGCATATTCAAATGACTCCTCTTCATCCGCGGCAGCCTGTGGTCTGTTGACAACTCTGCTGTCTCTCTCCCATAAAAAAACGAAATCCCACTCTCACCAACGACAATGTTGTGTCTCTCGCTCTGACCTCACCCAGGAGACGCAGCGGTTGATGGCGGAGCCCGTCCCGGGGATCACGGCTATGCCCGACGAGGGGAACGCACGTTACTTCCATGTGGTCATCGCAGGGCCTCAAGACTCTCCCTTTGAAGGAGGCACATTTAAACTTGAACTATTTCTTCCAGAAGAGTATCCCATGGCAGCTCCCAAAGTGCGATTCATGACCAAAATCTACCATCCCAACGTCGACAAGCTTGGAAGAATATGTCTAGATATCTTGAAAGGTAAGGAAAGACCACAGGGGCATGCAAATGCACTGGAATTGATGTATGTATGGAGAGAGAGAGAGAATGTGAAATGACCCAGAGCATCATGGGGTGTTGAGATGCGATTGTTTTTGCTCACATCACTCAATGAAAAACGTTGTCGACACCTCAGAGCTTGTTAACGGGAAATTAGCATATTTATCACACAGAGGATTTTCAGGCGCAATACTGGACTGAATATTTCATTTTCATTTTCGCAGTCGGCCTGTGGGATCCCATCTGCAATTAGCTCGTGATGAATGAAAAGCGGCCAGTTTTATGTGCAGGAAGCCGTCTGCAGGGACACGTCTGGAAGCAGATGTTATTACGGCCATTAAATCAACTTCTGAGGTTGAGCAGAGTCCAGGTGATGTTTATTTGGTGAGAGCTACACCAGACGACAACAACAACAGCAGGCAGGCGCACTTTAAGTTATTAAAGAACCAGGAAGAGACGGATTTATAGGAGATATCCTCAATTTTCATTCGATTTGCAAGAGGCAGGATTGACTTTTCTTTAAAAACTGGATCTCGGAGCAGTTATCTGTCGGCTCCAGCTGTCAGCCGTGATTCGTGCGGTTGAGTGTGTCCTGGGCTGCCGGAGCATCTTCCTCACTAGTACTAGAGCTGTGTCATCCCACGTTTTCTGGGTTTCAACCACAAGCAGTCATCTCTCTTCATCTTTCCTGTGTTTTCCTCCTCCTCCTCCCAGATAAGTGGTCTCCTGCCCTGCAGATCCGCACAGTCTTGCTATCTATCCAGGCGTTATTAAGTGCTCCCAATCCAGATGATCCCCTGGCAAATGACGTCGCAGAGCAGTGGAAGAAAAATGAAAGCCATGCCATCGAGACAGGTGAGGAGCACCGACACTTCTCTGAATGCTCTTTGAATCTCTCAGGATCAGATGCAGTCGAATCTGATTTTAATATCGGAGTTACAATTGGATTTCTTTGTCCACGTGAACCCTAAAAATAAATCAGACCTGAGGTATAGAAATATGTAAAAGATAAAACACAACGACAACTGGTTGAGTACTTTGGGACTCATTGTCTCAGTTGAGACACTGTGTCTTTCTTCTTTTACTATATTTGACATTTACCGCATTGTCACAAAGCTACTGTTATTAGCATCTTATCACGAAAGCACATCAGAATTCCAGTTCACCTGTCTGCCACAGACAGTACTGTAAACTCTGGAGACGTAGCGTGCCCCACTGGAGACACTGCGATGACACTGTGTCTCCCGCAAGCGTCCTCGCCTGCGTTGATGTCTGGAATCAAACATCCGCACTCATCAGATAACAAGTCTAGTTGTGTGTGCGCGTTAATCCCGCCATGCTTCGTCTACGCCGCGACACCTCCTCCACCGAGTGCGTCTGCGAACACGCTGTGATACCCTGTTATGCTGCACCCTGCGTCACCCCTCACACCATCCGCCACGTCTTATCTCTCTGTCGTCTCCTCCCCCTCCACCCCCACCCCCCCCCCCCCCCCCCCCCCCCCCCCCCACCGCCCCCCCCCCCCCCCGCCCCCCCCCAACG
>JAFBJT010107968.1:67210-77210 GCA_016785325.1 Chascanopsetta lugubris | reverse complement strand
AAACCCGGGTTTGTCTCCCTCAGACCCGTGGGAAAGATCTCACGGGGTCCGTCAGGTGCGATGGACATTGGTTCGCGTCCCAAAGCTGCTCATCAAAGACAGAGAGGTTTTGAATTCAAAGGGAAAAGCAGCGGGGGTTTATCTGAGCGCCGGCGCCGCATCATCGCACACATGAACTGATTCTGGACTCGACCCGGCGATGTTTTCTTTTTTTCGGTTCTGTTTCTCCGGTGAAACAAAGCGAGGAGTAAATGTCAGCGCGCAACGTTTTCTGCGACGTCAACAATCAGAGTCCGGCTCACAAGAGGAAGTGGAGTGTTCCGTGAGAGAGCCGGGTTATTTTTAGCCGCTCCGCAGGGAAGCGGCGCCGTCCAGCAACGATCAAGTGGGTAACCTGGTTTCAGAGAGACGGGAAAGGAAGAACGAGAATCCCCAGCGAGGATGAACACACACACACACACACACACACACACACACACACACACACACACACACACACACACACACACAGTAAGGTAGACGCTGTGTTCGAGTTCGGCCGAGTGCTTGTGAGACTCGTAGTGACGCCCACTTCACTTGTCCCCGTCTTGCCGACGCCTGACTCCTCCCACTTCCTGGTTCATCCAGAAATGGGCAGCAAAGAGGCGGAGCCCAGGTAGAGCTGGGGGCTCATATGTCACTCAGGAGGCCCCGCCCCTTAATTATGCCCAATTTCAAACCTCAATAGCAACGCCCCCTTTCAGTTGTCATGGTACTTTTGCTTCTCATTTTTATCTTTCGTGATTTTATTCTATTTTATTTTTAACTTCATTTAATTCAATTTAATTTTGTTTTATTCTATTTAGATTTTTTTTTCCATTTTATTTTGATTTGATTTATTTCGTTTCATATTATTACTCTTTATTTCGTTCTATTTCCATTTTTTGTTTTGCTTGATTTGATCATTTTGATTTTATTCATCTCTTTTTTCGTTTCTATCTTTATTGATTTTATTTTGACATCACGGTGGCTCCGCCTCTTCTGCGTCCCACCGGCACTGGACCCCTCCTCCCCTCACCTCCCTCTGAACTCTCCTCCTCCGCTCTTCTCTCAAAGCGTCGCTCCTCCCTCCTCCTCCAACTCATCCCGCCTCTTCCCCCCCCCCCCCCGCCCCCCCCCCCCCCCCCCCCCCCCCCCCCCCCCCCACCCCCAACACCACCTCCCTGCCTCCTTACACAGCTGATCAGACCCAGCTGCACTGGCCAGCGTATCCTATCAGCAACCTGGAAAATAACAATCATCTGCGCCGACGATAAAAGGCTCCATTCAGCTGCCTTTTATCGCCGGCTCCGTAAACACTTAGTCAAATGTATCAGAGGGGCTCTGTATTTATACACATACGGAGGGGGACGCAGTTGCTCCACGATTAATTATTGATGCGCCCAGCCGAGCCGGATTCAGGCTCAAATGAAAAGGTGACAGGTACTTCGCCCGGCAGCCGTGTTTGCGAAGCCTCAGATCTATTGTTAGCTCTCTCACCCGGAGAGGGCTGGCTGTGCAGAGGCCACGCTGAACCCCGGTCGGTCCTGTCACGTCCGATTCGGCAGATGAGCGCCGACACGCTCAAGGACTTGCGGGGAGCGATTTGACGTCACCGACAACAAGAGGAAGGAGCACAACAAGCTCCTTCCCCACCTTGTGCTGCAGAGGAGGTGTATTTTGGTCAGAGAGCCTGGTGGTGTCAAAGACGTCACGCTCTCAGGGGTGTGAACCGCCGGCACAGAGAACTTCTCTCTCTCCGACTGGCTGTCAGAACTTGCGCTCATCCACGCTGATGAACCCACGTACGCTGACAGACCCAGACTTCTGACAGCTCTCAAACAGCCTGTGATGAATTCGCAGCGCAGAAACACGTCGGGCTGTGAGAATGTATTTAAAGCCACGACACCGACGACATTTTGTTCCTGATTCCGTCTAAAAATCACAACGGAAGTGGATGTTCAGAGGTTTCTGTGAGATGACTCTTTAGTCCATTCTTCGTCTCGATTGGCCGGGACATGTCGCTGTTGTGGGTGTGGACTCGGACGTATGATATTTCCGTGGAGGCCGTCAGGTTGCACCCCCATGTTTTCTGTGGTTTCCCAGAATGGACCAACCTTAACCGTGTTCCAGGTTGAATGATAATTGAGGGTTACCACATGTTTTCCTGCATTCTTGGAATGCAGGGGCGAGGTGAAGGGGCAGTCAGCTGCAATTTCTTCACGCCATATCTTTAAATGCCTTTTATTTGAGCATTTGTACACTGCTAGCTCAAGGCTAGCATTAGCACAGGTACATAGGTCAATTCAGCCAATCACAATAAGAGGATTGGCCATGTTAATGACGGTATCGCAAGGCTACAGCCACTGGACCTATTGCTATTGCTCCAACGGATACAGACGGGTACAGGTTTGACAGGTATCGGGTCGGGTCTGGCGCTGAGGTCATGGGTTCAACTCCCAGCCTTACTAGCTACATTTAGTGACACGGTGGCTGAGTTGGTCGAGCTGTTGCCTCACAGCTAGAAGGTCCGGTGTTCGATTCCCCGTGCGGGAGCCTTTCTGTGTGGAGTTTGCATGTTCTCCCCGTGTTACCCGGGGAATTCCTCCTTCCATAAAAATCCCCCCCTAAAAAACATTGCGAAGCCGTCTCCTGACCAAGGATGGCGTCGAGAAGTTGGTCCCCTGGGCGCCGGAGAAAGAGGCTGCCCTCTGCACCTGGCTGTTCCCGGAGGAAGGTCGAGCGAGGATGGGTTACTGCCGATGTCAATTTCGTGTGTGTGTGTGTGTGTGTGTGTGTGTGTGTGTGTGTGTGTGTGTGTCTCTCCCTCAAGCATGTCCAGTGACAACAAAATGCATCTTAATCTTAAACGCGATGCTTTTCACTAAAGCGTCCGCTAAATGCAAATTCTAAACATCATGTTGTACATCATGAAATAACACCTGAGAATCAAAGACCCAGAAACTCGAGGAGTCTGAGGTAAAAGTGCCAGACGGTTTATTGACATCCCTTCGAGCGTTTGAAGACTTCCATTGTTGGCTCGGCAGGCTCGGACCCATCGCAGAAAAGCTTTTGATAGGGTGGTGCAAGCGGAGGTGTGACAGATACGACCAAAACATCAATTTGACCTCTAATTACTTCTGCGGTTCACGAGGCAGGTGGAGAGAATCTAAGAACCCGCCGGCGGCAGAAAAACAGCAGAAAACACTTGTTGATGTTGAGATCAGGGGGACAACAATCATGGAACATGAGAGGAGAGCATTTGCGATGTGAGTTCGATCCCGGCGGCGGCGGCGGCGGCGGCGGCGGTCACATTCTTAATGATCCTAATACTGTCATCTGTGGTCGTATCCTGACCACTTGATTAGGGACACACCATTACGGCGCCTCTTACTCCGGTATCCAATTAAAGGCTCCACAACAACTCCCTAATAAGTGGGGGTGCAGAGCTGATAAGCAACCCATTCTGCGGCTTCAAGTCCTCCGCTTCATTAGGAGGCTGAAGCAGGAAATTCAACACGGAGGACATCAAAGTGCCCACTCGGCAAAATGAGTAACAAACTCCTTATTAGATATGCGCCCATCTCCTAGGATACGGCCAACGTACACAATGATCATCCGGCAAAATTGCAGCTTGTGTAATGCTCTTGAATAATGCTCCATTCAATTACTGCTTGCCAGAGGGGCAGGTGCTGGTTCGCACCACGCGATTCGAGAGAACACAGAGGTGGTGATGGAAGGAGGCAGACGGACCCTCCTTCTCCTTCCGGAACCATTTTAGGATCGGTGTAAGAGGAGAGGAGCACTTCTCAATTCTCCAGGAGATCAAAGAGTCCGAAAATGTGTTTGACTTCACGGGATGTAATCGTGAGTGGAAGTGGAAGGAGGGAGGGAGGGAGGGAGGGAAGGTGGGAGGGAGGGAGGGAGGCAGACAGACAAACTTGCAGTGTGTGTATATATATATATACGTTCTATGCGAAGGGCGGCAGGTTTGTGAGCTGCACTGGAGGCATTCTTCTAAATCTGCCGAGGTGGGAGGGCTGCACGGAGCAGCCCTGTGCCGAGCTGCAGCGGGGTTCGTGCCAGTTCATCGCTGTCGCAGCCCACACATTCGCTTGATGCCATCGCAGAGACACCAAATGCCATGAGAAATGTCAAACTCGGTCTTTAAAGAGACGACGGGCGCAGAGCAGGAAACACAGCAAAAATAAATAAATAAATAAATAAAACCCAAAAAACAACAAAAAACAAGAGGATGAACACGCTGCGCAGGAATGCGGCTGTCGCAGTGGAGCGAGGAATCCACCTGGAACAACAGAGATGTGTCTGTGGACTCGAGTGTTCCCATGTCACTTGTGTTGCACCCCCTGCTGGCCATGGCATCAGTGTCTGCCCCGCGTTGCCTTGACTGCATCCCACGCGGATGACGCGGGAGCAGTGGCGCTGAAAGCTACGCGTGCTAGCCTTGTTGGCGTGGTGTCGAGGAGTGAGGTTTGGTCTCTGCACAGCACCACCCGCTGGTCATGGCAGGTCACTACACCAGTGTCACCTGCATTGTGTTGACGACACACAGTTCATCGCACGTGGGTCTCAAACCGGCAGACGAGGCGGCAGCAAACTTGGAAGCTAAAGGCCACGGGAGCTAGCTTTGTTACTAGCATGGTGTTGGGGAGTGAGGTTTAGGCCTCCTCACTGCACAGCACCACCTGCTGGTCACCTGAGGCAAGAGGAGGCCTAAGAGAGTGGTCGAATACCTGAGAGGCTCCGCCCTCAATGCTAATAAGAGGCCGTTAAAGCCGCTACAGTGTAAATAGCATGGGATTTTAAGGTTATAAGGGGCATGACTCTATAACTCGGCTGCGAATCCGTATTATTATGTATCAGTGTGGGAATCCAGACATTTAACGGCAATGGATTAAAAAAAAAAAAGAAAATCCTGTTGATTTCCATTTTCATTTCATTCAAACCCCTTTTCATGTTCCCTCCTCCTGATTGTCCAAATCAGTCGGGATGGCGGCTACAGATGTGAGGAGCCCCGCCTCTAAATTTGATAACTTATACTTGTTCTTTGTCGGCGTCTATTAATAGCCCCGCAGCTACAGTATAGTCTGCTCACAATGCCAACGGAAGAAAACGGTTATATTTAGATGTGAGGGGAGGAAGAAGAGCAGCAGCTGCGAAGCAAGATATCTGAAAATGGAAACTGCTCCCCGGGGTGACAGTGCTCATTCTCCCTCCTGACTTTAATTGTTTATTTTCCCCTCATAATGTAGCGGCAGCGACAGGGGCAGAGATCACGCTGGATGACGTCTTGGCGAAGGTATCGGCAGTGGTCCATCGTCTTGCTGTGGACAACAGGTCCACGTGTCGCGTGCGACAGAATTGGAATTGTCAATAGTTGCCCCGTTGAAACAACGAGGGCATATTATCTGTGTGCGGATCTAAAAATAGATAGACCAGTCCTGCGCACTCCCGACCGGGTAACCACACACTGTATAGGTGGCCGTTTTATAAACCCGCTCCCCCCCCCCCGCCCCCCCCCCCCCCCCCCCCCCCCCCGCCCCCCGCCTCCGTGTGCCTCGTAAACAACATGGTCTCCGGGGGGAGCGAGAAGGAAGGCAATCACAGGTGAGAAATCACCGCCGGCATCGACGACCGCAGTCCTGAGACGTCAAGTGTTTGGATGGGTGATAAAGTGATTAGTCCGGGTCTCGGAGGAAAAGAGCAGGGGTCAGAGGACTAATGATTGAACATGGCGGCGGGTGGTGGTGGTGGAGGAGGCTCACGGGTGTAGGTAAAAAAGAAAAGACAGAACCCCTCTCCCTCCCCTCTCCCATCACCGCCAAAGTATTTGAGTAAATGCCATAAAAGCCTCCATCATGTCCATGGTGGAATGTTGTGTGTGTGTGTGTGTGTGTGTGTGGTTTACCTGTGATTTCCTCGCAGGGCTGAGAACATCACTGTTCTCATTAGAAGCTGCTTCAGTGCTGTCTCATAGCAACCTAAAAATAGACATGTCCCTATTAGGGCTGTATAGCTGTGATGGCTGCTACCAGTTTTGGCCTCCTTAATTGTGCGGTAAATATATATAGGTGTGAAATCTTCCTTTTCCGCACCGCCTCTTAAGTCACTGCGCAGTGAAACATGCCAATCACACACACACACACACACACACACACACACACACACGCACACACGCACGCGCGCACACACGCACACAGCTGGATGGCGATTTGCATAAAGTGGCGGTTTTATCATGTTAATAATCACAGCAGCGTCCTGCTGCCATGCACCAGGAAAATAGAATTGAGCTCAGTATCATAGTTATAATGTGAGATGTTTTTTTTTTAAAGGTGCAGTGTGTAGGATTTAGTGGCACCTTGTGGTGACATTGCATGTTGCAGCAGAATACGTCCTAAACTTAATCTTAAAACTGCAACCAAAATGGAATCGATAGTATTAAATATGTAACATGGCCGCCTCTGCTGACTGGAGCTGCTCTTAATGTACACTTAAAGGGCTATTCCGCACATTCAAGCAATCAAACAGTGATGAAGCACCAGTGGAATCATTTCCTATTCAATTCCTTCCAATATGAATGGAAATAACTTTCCCTCAGTTTTGCATTATAGACCTTGAAAGGTACAGTGTGCAAGATTTAGGGACATCTAGTGGTGAAGTTACATACGTAGCTCAGTACCAATGCTTTCAGCTATCATACCAACTCACAAGGTTCGTTCATTCTGGGCTTCTGTAAAAACAAAAAACATCATTCCAATGATTATTCTGTCAATAAAAAAATCATTAGGGTGTTTCATTGATCCAAGTCAGCTAGGTCTTAAACACTGGACCTTTACATGAACACTGTTCAAAGGATGATGACATAATGAAAATGCTCTAAAAAGCACATTTCTTGCCAGAATTGGTGAGATGATGATTCAAGATTGTTCAATATATATATATATATATACATACCTATAATATGTGTGTGTGGGCTCTTAAATGTATATAGATATGAAATGTGCCTTTATTCCTGCATTGTACATGAATGGATATTTTTTTTAAATATACTATAAATAAAACAGATTTTGCATTTCTGAGACATTAGAGGCAATAGTTTAAGTGCAAAACTGCCCTCATATACTAGATCTGCATCCATCCTCATTATGTAATAATACATAATCAAAACACACGCTTGTCGCTGAGGAGACAGAACATGTTTTGTTGACAGGCAGATGCAAAGGATCAGGACAGAGCTGTTTGCTTTTTCCATTTTCCTTTCCTTCCCTTTTCTTTCTTTCTTTCTTTTTTTAACCCCCTCAGACGCCTTTTTATTTCTGTCGACTCTGACGTCAAGAGAATACACGTTTCATTCAACAGGCAAGAAGCAAAGTTATTTATAACCCACAGCATCTCCAGGTTGTGATCCTTGAGTGCGCAGTGAAAGGAATACTCCCCATTGGATCTGCTGCGAGTGCGCCTCCATAACAAAAGCCACGCAGCTCGTGCGTGCGCCACAGAGACGCGGATGAGGTGCCCGGTCACCCACACCAGGACGCGCTGATGGGGGGGAAAGGAAACACGGAGGAAAGGCTGGAAAGGAGGAATTAAAGGGATATTGCGAGGAATTTGCGCAAAACTTTCCATTTTTAAACAACAATATATTTACCCCCCTTCACGTTCACAACAGAGCATGATGGAAAACCATCTCCTTCCACCAGGTAAGACAACATAGAACATTTAACTTTTAATGTAACCCGAATTTGACATAGAATCAATGCATTTTGTGTGATTTACCATTTTTCAAATGGCTTTAAAAAAAAATACAATTGATCGTGCGTCATATGACATCACGTGCACGTGTTATGTTTGCGTGTTTACTTCTTAAATAAGATATACATGCTACATTTAATGCACAAATATGTGGAGAACCAGCCCCGTGCATTGTAATGAAGCGCGTCTCTGTGTCCAAGTTCTCCAAAATGAGTCACCGACTCCCATTGCATGTGCTGTCATTGACAGTCGCCTTCCACAACACACATGCCCAGATGCTATTTTTAATCACCTGTGATCTAAATGTGAAAATGTATGACTGCTGATGCCGTTGACTCATCTCAGCTCCAAAAATAACCGTTTCTATGCGTTTTTACGCACGGAGGAGGGGATGGAAGTTGGTTCGCCATTCGTCCCTTTCGCTGTAACGGTGGATTACGACACAGTGACAGTGGCGCTGTGGACATTCGGTTTATTTTGATATCGGTGTTTTACCGCCTGAGAGTGTATGAGAATGTAACAGGTGCTGTGACCACGCCGTCACCTGCACACACACGGTATCGAACCCTGCGCAGTTTCCATGTTACATGCAGAGTGTCCTTTGGGCACATTCTCTCAATCCGGACTTTTACATCAGGAATAGATGTCTAATGATGTACATTTGTTGTAGTGATAATGCATGTTTAATTTATATGTTGTGAGAGGCTGCCATCTGCTGGTGATGACGGAAATAAGTGGAACAAACAATGTTTTGATTTCCAAGGCTTGTGAGCGGCCCAGTTCCAATCTGAGAGGATCCGCGATTGGTTGGGCGATGGCCGACATCCTGGAGCTGCGGACAGATGGGAACTCGCTCCTGAAGGCGGTATGGCTGCGGCGCCTGCGACTCACCAGGCTCCTGCTGGAAGGAGGCGCCTACATCAACGAGAGCAACGAGCGGGGGGAGACGCCGCTCATGGTGGCGTGCATGTCCATGCACAATGACCAGCAGAGCGTGAGCAAGGCCAAGCTGGTCAAGTACCTGCTGGACAACCAGGCCGACCCCAACATACAGGACAAGACAGGTAAGACGGCTCTGATGCACGCCTGCATCCACAAGGCCGGGCACGAGGTGGTGGACCACTTGCTGAGCAACGGGGCTGACCCCAGTCTGGAGGACCGGAGCGGGGCCTCGGCGCTGGTCTACGCCATCAACGCGGACGATAAGCAGACGCTCAAGCTGCTCCTGGATGCTTGCAAGGCGAAAGGCAAGGAGGTCATCATCATCACCACCGACAAGTCTCCCTCCGGGACCAAGACCACCAAACAATACCTGAACGTGCCCCCGTCTCCAGAGCTGGTTGAGCGGACGTCCCCGGCGTACTGCACCTCACCCTCTGATATCAACGTGACTGCGTCTCCCACCCCAGAGCAAGAGCAACAAAACACTGTATTCAGTTTCCAGACCAAGCTGAAAACGTCCACTTCGGCCTCGAAGCTCGCCGGCGCACCCACGTCTCCGACACGGCGGCCGGCCAACACCAAACGCGCGCGGCTGCCTCAGTTGAAGAGGCTTCAATCGGAGCCCTGGGGCCTGATTGCTCCCTCGGTCCTGGCTGCTAACGCCGCCCACGAGGAGAGCAAGAAGTCCAGCTCTGATGAGGACGTCGTCATGGGGGTGAACGGACTCTCTTTGAGCAAGAGAGGGGTTTTGTCTCGACAGAGCAGCGTGGACGGGAAGGACAGCTTGTTCCCGTTGGTCGGGGAGCAGGCCTGTAAAATGACCACCTCCCTGTCGTGTCCCTCCACGTCCAAGGCGTCGTACGAGAGGTCGCTGTGCCAGCACCAGCCTCTGGCAAGGCGCAGTACTGTACCCACAGAGCAGGAGAGTAACAGCAGCAGCAGCAGCACCACCACCACCACCACCGCTGGAGTGGCCGGTCTGAGAGACACGGTGCACAGGAGACGCCTGGGCAACGATCACTATGACTCAGACTCACAGCTCTATTCAGACTCGGCCATGTTGGATTCTCCAAAGGTCCCGGTGGAGCGGAGGAAGCTGAACACCTCGCCTCTGGCGATGCTGACCAGCTCCAGAGAGTCTCTCGACAGCAACGCCAGCACCTCCTCGCCCAACACGGCGCGCAGGCGTGCGCCCGGCCTCCTGGAGAGGAGAGGGTCCGGCACGCTGTTGCTGGACCACATCTCCCACACCAGGCCGGGCCCCCGG
>JAFBJT010107968.1:47717-67106 GCA_016785325.1 Chascanopsetta lugubris | reverse complement strand
TTTGTATTTGAGCGTGAGTGTGTACTTGTACTTACGTGAGGCCAGTATTGGGCTTGTAGAGGACGAAGCTAATGAAGTATCGTTGGGTTTAATATTTAGTTGTGATGGTTAAGGTTACAATAAGGGTCAAGGGAGTCTGCCAACCAGTGTCCAAGGTCGGGATATATGTGTGTGTGTGTGTGTGTGTGTGTTTGTTTTTGGTACCCCTGGGGGGCTTACTCCATCCAGTACTGGCCTTTTCAGGTCCTAATGAGGCAAATCCTCATCCCTGGGGTCCTGGTTAAGGTCAGGGGTAACGGATAAGTTATGGGTAAGGTAAAGTGGACACAGTTAAGTCCTCTTAGCTGCACAAATGTGTGAGTGTGTGTGTGTGTGTGTGTGTGTGTACGTGTGTATTGAAACTGAGCAATAGAGCTGGATCTCCTCCCAACCATGAAGGATAATTTCACTTCACATCTGCTGGACTATTTTGCATTACAGGTTTGAATTAAAACGCTGAGTCATGGTACCTCACCTCTCTCGTAATGTGTACGGAACACACAGGGTCCAATTTGTAGCCAGCCGGCCACTCGGGTGCACTTTGTCCATATGTAATTAGCACTATTAATGGACTTTTGGTGAAACACATGTGATGCACTTGTCTGAGATGTAGCTTCGAGTAAGATGAAATTTGACTGTTTGTAGCAGATTTGTACAAAGTGCCTTCGAGAAAGAAGAAAAAAAATAAATAATTAACAGAGTGGGCAGATACATATAATGTATTAAGATTGTTTTTCTCATGTTACCAAAACGTGTTGTATGTCGGCGTTTCACACGGAACAAAGTGACGACTCAAGAATACATGATGTGAATGAATGAACTACATGCCTTAAACAGGTGAAATCAATGGGCTATGTATAACAGCACTTTATCGCCCAGGAGGGAAACAAAAAACAACAACAAAAAGTTGCTATTAACAGTGTTTGAAGAATTGGAGAATGACATTTGACCCCTCAGTCGAGTCGGTGAAACATGTCCATTTATGAAATGTCATTTCACGCTAATGGCAATCAGAACTAAAGATCATACAGCTTCCATGTGACTGACCTGTGAAGCCTTGCTTCTGTATAGGAGTAAACACATAATTTAATGGATAGTATTTTTGCTAGTAGGGTCGTTGTATATTCTGAATAAATGTCTATAACTTGTGCATTGCTCTTGTTTGTGTGTGTGTTTACTAGTGGGAGCTCAGCTGCCACAGACGTCTCCTTAGACAGAGCACCGGTGTGTCCTCAGGCCACGCAGAAGTGTTTTGGGGCTGTGATGATGACGATCATCGTCTTCATCATCACCATGTGTCACTATGATTATGTCACACAGACAGGCACTCACATCCCGCAGCTGCTTTTCAGCTTTATCATCCGGACCCTGAGGTGCTGAACAAATAACAAACGTATTTGATTCTCAAATACACATCCAGATATTTAGCAAATAGCTGGTAGACACTTGTAAAGCATTTAACAGTCAAACAACGCAAAGAAATATCTTACAAGATAATAAACGTATGTCTACGTGAGTCAGGTGGTCAGAATCCCTGACTCCACATTAGTGATGATACTGGCCTTAAGTTTACAGTTTGTGATGCTGCCCCCAAGTGGCCAAAAAGTAGAGAGCAGTCACAAGTCACACCAAAGTGAGTTGTTAGTATCATAACTCAATCTATCTAGTGTGTATTACTAATACTCTAAGTCCATCCCTCTGTCTATCCATGATTGTATCATAGCATCACATCACTTACAGTTGGTTACCAGGGGCAACACATGTACATGTTCTAAATGAACATTTGTTTTTATAATGATGAATATGTTTAGAGGGGAAATGATGGGGGCTCTCTGATCCATATGGTCATACATTTCGTTTTGAGAGTATTTAAAGTATGAAATATTACCACATAGCAATAAATGTCGCTCTGAGGATAGTACGCAAAAAGCAACACCCTCCGGCAGAGGCTCACCCTCACATCCTCGGTGCCTTCTAATAGTCTCCAGCAGAGGGCGGGAAAGCACCATGTCACTGCCCCAGGTTGAGTTCCTCACAACACACAATAAAAGTACTAAATACACATTGTATCCTAAACTCCTACAGGCCAGAGCAGACAAAAGCAGAAAAGCATCAGCCGGCAGAGATAATAGCCTCACACCCACTGATGTGAGGTAAAAAGCCTGATCAGATCAGCAACTGACATGTAACCAAAGTTACAGTGTGTTAAACCTTTAAGTCTACTCCGGAGCTGTGGGTTTTCAGGGTGACACCTAAGAGTGACTTTCCTCCCGAGTGTCTGTGGAAGTGGGCAGACGTGTTCACATACCTCCGTGGGTTATGTAATCCCCATTGTCCTTTGACTAACCACTGTGCAACTATATCTATCCCATACACAGGCGTTTAAAAACAGATGACCTTTGTTGACCTTCATGAGTCACTTGACATGCTTCAGTTGGGGCCTCCTATTCTCAAATGCAGCAGAGGTGACCTGACTGTGTCTCTCCTCTGCTGGTTGCCCCCCCCCCCTCCCCACTCTGATCATGTGACTGCGAGATACACTTCCCAGTCCCTCTCCCGCGATGGAAACTTTCCTCTGCTAAATTTAGAGGGCCCTCTACTGAGGCATTTCAGAAGTCCATTACCAGTCCTATGTACATGCATGATTATGAGGGAACTTTTAGAATAGTTTATTGAGTTTATTTCTATTTTTTTTTTTATGATCTGATTTGAATGCGCCTGTGCACGGTATATGTTTGTCCTGTGAAAACAGTGTTTACACCGTCTGCTGTCAATCTGCCTCGCGCTCCTCCCCCCGGGTCCTTTTCCACATCTATAACCTGTTGTCCCCTGTGGCTCTTTCCATCTCTCTGCTCCACCACCTCATCATCTTCCTCCTCCTCCTCCTCCTCCCCCTCCTCCTCCTCATCCTCCTCCTCCTCCTCATCAAACCATCTATAAATACATTGTCTACTGTCACATTTGTTTCCTCCCCAGGGTCCTCGTCTATATAGCTCAAGCTTGTCCCTTATGCCTGCCACCGCCGCCCCCCCCTCTCTCTCTCTTTCTCTCGCTCTCTCTACCATTGTATAGGATTGAGTGACATCCAGTGCTGAAGGTGACACATTGCACTTGCTCTCATTGCCCTTTTCTTCTTAGTCTCCAGTTATCATTAAAACTCTCTAAAAGTGTCTGTTCTGGGTTACTGTATGAAAAAAAAAACATGGTGGTGCAAGATGGCCGCCTCCATGGACAGGGCACAAGAGATGTATTGAAGCTTTTAGAGAAGGTTACAGTAGATAAACAGGGAAATAACAGGTGTCTAGGTAGATCAGTGTATCAAGAAAGTTCAATATTAGTTAAGGATATGTTCATACTGTCGGTGATGAGCTTTAAGTCCTTGCCAGTGATGTGTACTGTCTAACAGGTCTAGTAGATGCAGATTCTAAACACTAATGAAAATACGATTATGATATATGAGTATTTTTACATTAACGTCATGCTTGAAATCATGCATACTGGACCTTTAATGTACTTCTTCTTCTTCTTCTTCTTCTTCTTCTTCTTCTTCTTCTGTCGTTTTAGGGTGGTTGGCAAATAACTTGTTGTAGCATTACCGCTACTGTCTGGACTGGAGTGTGGAGCAAAATATACAAAGTTCTAAGTTCTGTTAACAAGACCTGAACCTAAAAACAAACCTAAAAATCAATTACAACATCCCCCGAATTCCTCCTCAAACACACAAAATGTATCTTATTTCTCTGGGAGAGGAATTTTCCTCTCTGTCTTTGATACTTTGGACACTGGAGGAGGATATGTGCTACTGTTTCTTGAAGTCCACAGTGATCACAATTTCCTGTTCCATGTTTATGAATAATGAAAAGTCTGCTATTTAACCCTGTATGCTCAAATCTCATTCGTGATATGATGTCTTCTTCATTGTTGTTCCTATGGCTTACTCTCATTTCTCCAAGACCTTTAATGTAGAATAGGAGGAAAACTAAAAAAGTAATCAAACCACTTTCACCTCATCCCTGCTCCTCCTCCGGGTGTCTGTGCGGCTTCTGACGTAGGTCGGCGCGTCTCGCGGGGGCGGAGAGGAGGAGGGAGCGGGGCGGTGCTGCAGCTCCGCTATATTGCCGGGAACCTCCACACCGTGACCCCTCTCTTTTGCCCCGGGTTTCGTCGAGTGTTGACCGCGCTGAAGAGACTCGGACCCCCGGCGCCATGGCTGGATATCTGAAAGTCGTCAGCTCCCTCTCGAGATCCGCCGCCGCCGCGTTCTCCCGGAACCCCGCGGTGCTCGCTCCGGCTGCCAATTGCCAGACTTTGCAACAAAGAAACTGTGAGTGGGAAGCCGGCTTTTAACCCTTAAAGCATCACCAATAAAGCAATACGTGTGTTTATTAGCTTTTCCGCACAGTTCTGCTTGTATCTGTGAAGCTAGCGGTGTAGCCACGTAGCAGCTAGGACCGTTATCACCCGGCGGCTCTATGCTAACATGCTAGCAAGCTACGGATGCTGCAGCTTTTATGATTTTATCACCGCCGGTGGATGCTCTCGCGAATGATGGTGGTGCTACTCGGCAATGGCACCTTGTGTAAACATTTCGAGGGGCCGTAAACCCCCATTGGAGACCGAGTCGGAGTTGTAAAACCCGAATTAACCGAGAATGGTCGAGAAAGGTGCCCGTGCCTCTTTGTCTCCCCCCACCACAAAGTTAGTGCAGATGTCCGGTGCTTAAATGAATGAAACCTAAATTGAAGTGAAGCTAGCATGGATGCTAACGAGTGTTTGGGGGGTTCAAATCTGGATCTGAATGAGAAATTTGCATTTTAAGCCACTTGAAAAAGAACATTGGCAGCGAATAAATCAAATTAATTTTACTGTTTTAAGGGGCGGATTCTAATTTTTTGGGGATATTGCGGTTGTTTGGCATAAGATACGCAAATTCTACCTCAGTGTACGTACCTCGGAGGTTTGGATTAAATATGACATAATGCAGTGCGGTCATTATGACAACAACGCCAAGCAGATTAGTGAAACTTTTGCCAAGGTCAGCAGACGCATACGAGACTGTGCTACACTCAGCAATGGCTGCCGCTGCTGCTTCAGTCTGTCCTACATCATATTTATTTTTTCCCATTTGGGCTCAAACAGACAACTGTCGCGCATTACTACATTTCACCGGACATGACCCCATCTCTCTCTCTGCATTATACTGTGATACGGCCATGTTTTGTTGTTGTTGTTGTTGTACTTTATCTTCTTCTATCCTCCCAAATCCTGCACCTCCTCAAGGTTGGAATGTCTTTTAAGGACACCGTCCATTTTTTTTTTTTTACCTCTCCCCCCTCTCTGTTTTTTTGGAGCAGGGCTCCAGATCTATCACGTGGGCTCTGCAGACTTTTAGAGCATCTCCCCACACAGCAGGGATTTGCAGCCACATATACATACGTACTGTTCATGCGAGTCCCAGTGTTCTACGCTTTGCATGTGCTTCCCTGTCAAAGTCACCAGACCCGCTGTGTGCAGTTTGTTGACAAAGCAGTGGGTCAGATGAAGGGCAGTGTGGTTGGATCAGCTTGTCATTGAGATCTGTGCTCTGTGGTTGGAGACGTTTGCACCCACAGGTTTGTCTGAAAGGTGCAGTGCGCATGGCGAAATCATTCTAATTTCTTTGTCCCCTGATTGCAAGATTATTTGTTTTCATTACACTTAAAGCTGCATCGACAATGGCAGCCATGTTTTCACAACAGCCTTGAATTGACAAACACGGCATTTTTTCAGTTTCAGCGACAGCAGAAGGCCAACGAACATCTGTTGTTTTACTTCCTGTACCGCTACATCACATAACTTAGCTAGTGGATGGCACTAGACCCTATAACTCCCCCCCCCCCCCCCCCCCCCCGAGGCTGAACTTTTTACTACATTTTCTTTTTGTGTTATATTCATGTTTGAGCTGTCCTTACCAGAAGGTCACCGGTTCTATCCCATTCTTCCCATATTCCCATTCTAACTGCCCCCTAAAGCGCCCCATGTTCTCACAGGGGAAAACCCTGCTCATGGACGCTCTGTATGAATGAATGAATGAATGAATGACTGGGTGACCGACCATTTGATTCCTTCTCTTATCAATGAGATAACACTTTATCCACTGCTGATTGCTTTATTGTATTGCAACCACAAATGGCTTGTCCCTTGCCGCATGCAATTCTCACACTCTGTTAAATTGGCTGTTTTATTGTTTACAGGCTGCAGAGCCCCTGTCAAACTTCAAAGTACTGTGTCTGTCTCAACTTGAGTTAACGGCCGTTCAGCGGAAGCTGACCTAAAGAACGACCTCTGTTTGTTGTAGGATTAAAACCAAACTGGTTTAAGGGCTCGCCGGTGTTCGTTGAAAGTTAACCGCAGAGGACAGACGAGACGAGTCAAAGGTTGCTTCGGTCTAGACGCTCATTATTTTAAATTAGATTTAGCACGTAGTAAATATCCACCCACACAGTAAAGCAAATACTGCCTGTTACTAACGGGGTATTTAGAACCATTAAATACCAAAAGCTGGCAGCGGACACAAGGTCAGATGGTTCAGTCTTGTTTACTTTCATGAGACGTTTCCTGCGTTCAGACCACAATTAAGTTGTGTGGCACTGTACGTTCACATGGATTACTGTAAGAGAGAAGGCCTCTACACCCCAAAATAAGAACTACTCTCTAGTATAGTACTAGTTTGGAATGATATCCATTCCCATGTCAAATTAAAGGCCCTGTCTGTTGGAGATAGTGACATCTGGTGGTGAAGTTGTATCTACCTCTCTACCATTAAAACCCTGAAGGAGTTTAGGCAATTCTGGGCTACCAGGAAAAACATGGTGGCACAACATGGCAGCCTCCATTAAGAGGGTCAGAAATACACTAGAGTCAAACTTTTCTTCATCTTACAGTCTGGACCTTTACAGTGCGTATTAATACCCTTAATTTATTCAGTATCTCGTGACCATTTGTTTTAAATAGAGTTGCAGCTTCAAGTGAACTTCCTCTGTGTATGGTCTCAACAGAGTTGAACCATACAGACCTATACACTGTGTATGTGAGAATGATGTGACAGGCCCGGCCCACATGACTTTGTCTCCACTCACCCTTCAGCCTCCCGCTTGTTTGATTATGCTCCACAGTTACATAATCTTCTCGGCTCTCCACCCGCCTGTGCTCCCCATCCCCCATCTCTCTCTCTCTCCCTCTCTCTCTCTCTCCCCTGCCACAGTTCAGTCCTGTTGTAGCATATCTAGGTTAGGCTGGTCAGAATGGGCATCAATGACTTATCTGTAACGCTGCGCTACAGAGAATTGATTATTGACGCCGTGGTGATTCTGAAAAGCTCAACGGAGCCGAATGCATCACTAACTACCAAAGGAATCTATGGTAGACTTCAGCCTTGATTAATTAGTTTCTGCCCATAGTAATAATTAAGTTTAGGACCCTGCACCTTTTGATGCTCTCTTATTATGTTTTTAGAATAGTCAGAAGTAGTCTTAGACTAATAGAATAGTCTATTTTTGATAAATCAGTTCTTTACACACATTGTGCAAATAGAATGGAATACAACAGAAAAGGCCTTTATTGTCATTATACAGGTGAACAACAACAACAACAGGAAGCAGCTCCATTAAAAGTGCTGTAACTCAGACACAAAATTGCACAGGGGCTTATACAACATATATGTATATATTTATTGTGAAGTCTATAAATGTATATTTTGCACAGTCTAAAGTTATTGCGAGTCATTTTAAATCCAGAATTCACGGTCACTGTAGTTTCCTGTCTCTGTTTTCTGTTGTGGGGAAAATTCATTTATAACGGAGGATATAGATATAGCAAAGCTGCTATGACTCATAGTTTCTTTTGTCACATTATCTATTTTTAGCCAAGTCTGCATCCAAAAATGATTTTCGATGAATAAGATAAAAAGTCAAAAACCGGGGACATTTACAGTGGCACAGCAAGCCTGGAAACACAATGTTCGGAGAGCACCACCTGTTAGATGTGAGTGCGTGATGGGAAAGCAGCAGGTTGTGCGATTGGTGTCCTTTGCCCTCGTCTGAGTGACATTCAACACCTGCCGCGTCGTTGCTTAGCAACCACAGCCAGCCCCAACGTCAGCACGTGTGTCGTCTTATTGACGGTTGCGGAAGGACCGGACAGGTCGGCTGTTTGTCATACACATTCCAGCAGACTGTCGTCGAGCCCGAGAACTCCTCCACGTGCTGTTGCGTAACATCGTACCTTAGAGGTCACAAGTTTGCTGTAAGGGTTATTTTCGGTGCTTCGTGGTCGTCATGTGTCTGTACTCCGCGTGGCTCATGTTTCACGTCTGGTCCATCGGAGCACAATCTGTTTTGACAGGTGCGTCCAAGGCTTCAGAACCCCCAACTAGGTCAAATACCTCCACTACTTGTTCACGTGGATTTTTAAAATTTTTTTAAAATAAAAGATAAATTCGTTTCCTCAGGGGGGGTTATTAACCTCATGTTGCCCCTCGCTGCATGGCCGTGGGAAGGCTTTGGAAAGCGAGTTGTGGGAGCTTTAACTTGGCTGGGAAACCTGAGAGTCACTCGATCCTCTGCACCCTCCCCCCTGTACTCTTTTATTCAGTGGATGGAGCCTGCTGCCAGGACACACACACACACACACACACACACACACACACACACACACACACACACACACACACACACCGAGAAGAGAGTGATACTAACTCAGGCATAACATACCTAGATGCAAAACCAGTTTTGAGCTCAAATAATATTTACACATTATGCAGTTTTTATTTTCACAACTTCTAATAGAATCTCACTATTAGTATTGCGACTCCATACTAAAGGTTTCTTGTGGAGTTCGTGGCAACTGTTGCCATTGAATACAAGCTTCAGCTGGTTGATCACAAACGCATACCAGCACAGTAGTGCAACCTTTTCCTAGAATGCAAAGTGAGTCAGTATATGAATGGAAATGTTTTTTTCTTGTTTTTCTAATTTGAAATAGATGAATAGATAACAAAGTATACAATCTGCCCCTGGAGGCACTTCACTTCACAGCCACAGGTGTCACTATAACACCAAGGTTTGGAAAGTTAGCCAAGATGGTAGATGTTTTAATTTCCATGGAAATGATTGATGAGTCATAAAAATGATTCTTTACAATTTACACAAATAATTTAAAAGGTACACCAATCGCGCCAATTCTAAGGTGTCAAATGTCAAAACATCCTTTTGTGCAGCTGGTGTTTGACCAACTGCTCACAAGAAGACAACTGGACAATGGTAACAACAAATAACATAAGAATAACGTTCATAATCAATTATTTCCGACTAATTCTTTGCGTACAGATCAAACTAATATACAGCCTGTCCTCTGCAGATGGCCTGAAAACAGGAACCCTCTCTTTGTTCTTCTTTCCACATCAAAGCATTTTCCTCTATTTATATTTATGATCTTTTTCCTTCACCCTGAAATAAATGCACATTTCGATGCGAATATCTGAATCGCCTCTCTCCGTGATGATTGACAGATGCCGACAAACGCATCAAAGTGGCCCAGCCGGTGGTGGAGATGGACGGAGACGAGATGACCAGGATCATCTGGGAGTTCATCAAAGAAAAGGTGATTGAGCTCCACACCGCGTGCCTCGCCTGTCTCTTTGTAATATCACAGGCTGACACGTTGATATGGAGGAGATTATGTATGAATGGTGTGGGGGGAGGGTGGGGGGGGGCTGTAGTGTTTCTCTGTCAATGGGTGATTGACTGCAGGGTGAGCAGATGTGCAGACGCAGGAGATAAGGCCTTGCTTTATATTGGATTGCGACAATCTAATGATTGCGCAATGTATCGAGCCTTATGGGGGTGAAAACGTTGTGAATGGGGAATTTGCTTGTATCCCTCAGCTCATCCTCTCCAACGTGGATGTTGAGCTGAAGTACTACGACCTGGGTCTCCCGTACCGCGACCAGACCGACGACCAGGTCACCATCGACTCCGCCCTGGCCACCAAGAAGTACAGCGTGGCGGTCAAGTGTGCCACCATCACACCCGATGAAGCCAGAGTGGAAGGTTGGCCTCGCATTGTCTGGTTTCTGGCACATGCCCTAGATACTGTGAGTCTCTTACCTTCTTTTATTCTGTATATGTAAATAGAGTTTAGCCTGAAGAAGATGTGGAAGAGCCCCAATGGAACCATCAGGAACATCCTGGGCGGCACCGTCTTCCGCGAGCCAATCATCTGCAAGAACATTCCCAGGCTGGTACCCGGCTGGACGCAGCCCATCACCATCGGCAGACACGCCTTCGGTGATCAGGTGAGTGGGAAGAAGCGCGCACGCTGCATCGTTTATGAGTTTATACGTTGTTTTTGATTCGTTATTTTGCTGTTTTTTCAATTATTTTTTACAGTACAGAGCAACAGACTTTGTTGTGGATGAACCTGGAAAATTCACCATGACTTTCAAACCAGCCAGTGGCTCCCCAAGCAAGGAGTGGGAGGTGTATGACTTCCCTGCCGGTGGATGTGGAATGGGCATGTACAACACAGATGAGGTGAGTGTTAAAAGTCAAACCTGATATATTTTTTTTTTTTACTATGGCAGTTTAGTAGCTGCTATTAAAATCTCCCCCTAGGCTTTTCTGTGAAAGCGGAGATGCCACTTAGAAGCGTCAGCTGACCTTAGTCAGCCTTTTTGTCACTGTTTGTTTGCTTGTTACACGACGGCTCTGTTTGATTTGACAACACGGGAGGTCACGGTGAGTGACTTTCAGCTCGTGAAGCGGAGGGTTGTTCACCTCTGTGCTGCTGATAAAACAAAAAAAACAAAAAAAAGCTCACTTAACAGTAGCCATCAACTTTGTTTGTGTTTTCTCTCCCAACAGTCTATCACAGGGTTCGCACACAGCTGCTTCCAGTACGCCATTGGCAAGAAGTGGCCCCTGTACATGAGCACGAAGAACACCATTCTGAAAGCCTACGACGGCAGGTTCAAAGACATCTTCCAGGATATCTTTGAGAAGTGAGTTTTTACCTGCACATGTGAATAATAACATTTTCTCATGTATTTTGAGTTCAAATAATGAAAAACAATACAAAATAGAATTTCTGGATATCTAATTCATCTATTTCTCAGATATTTGATTACAATTTTGTACACATTGTTTGACATTGTAATTTTAAATCTTAAAATAATTGAAAATACATTCTAAAAAAAAACAAAGTTGCAATAAAAGCCTATTTGTTCCTATTTAATATTGCTGGTTTCAATTTTTCTTCTTTTAATGTCAAAGTCCTATATTATTAAAAACCTTCGTAAATGTCTTAAATGTAATTCCCCCTTAGCTTAAAAAAAACTTGAAAAAGCCTAGATTGAATCCTTATTTCCTCCTGTCCAGGAACTACAAGCCTGAATTCGACAAGCTGAAGATCTGGTACGAGCACAGGCTCATTGATGACATGGTCGCCCAGGTGCTGAAATCCTCGGGAGCCTTCGTGTGGGCCTGCAAGAACTACGACGGAGATGTTCAGTCCGACATCCTGGCCCAGGGTGAGAGGCCTGACCCTTTAAAAAAAACAAAGAAATAAAAGAATCAAACAGATTCTTCTGTATAAGCAGGTGTCAGTTGCTCAACAGCAGGATTTCTCTTTTAGGCTTTGGCTCTCTGGGCCTGATGACATCGGTTCTCGTGTGCCCCGACGGCAAGACCATCGAGGCCGAGGCCGCCCACGGCACCGTGACCAGGCACTACCGCGAGCACCAGAAGGTCAGTGTAACCGCCCTGCTCTGGGTTGGGAAACACTTCAGCTGAGCAGTGAAGCAGAAAATCGAAGAAGCCCTAATGATGACTTGGCAGGGAGACTGTCATCTATGCGCTTATGCTGCCACCATGTGGTGGAAATGCTGAATGATGATCTCCCCCCCCCCTGCAACTCTGCTTTCAGGGAAGGCCAACCAGCACCAACCCCATCGCCAGCATCTTTGCCTGGACCAGAGGCCTGGAGCATCGCGGCAAGCTCGACGGCAACCCCGACCTTATCAAGTAAGAGATGTGTAATATTAAAGGTTCAGTGTGTACAATTTCGGTCACATAACTTACCTTTTTATATCAATTAAACAGGTTTTTTTTGGGGTATCATGTTTTCGTTTTGAAGGTGCAGTAGCCACCATCGAGAGTTTCTTAATGCATGTGTCCATCTGCAGGTTTTCCCAGACACTGGAGAGGGTGTGCGTGGAGACTGTGGAGAGTGGCACCATGACCAAGGACCTCGCAGGCTGCATCCACGGCCTGCCCAAGTAAGTTTACACACCAGTCAACACTGAAGTGTCAGAGTGGAGTTGCTCTCAATCGACGCATCTTCCTCTACTTGCAAAGCCATGATGACTATATACCGTCATTGGCCTTTCTCTCCGTTATTCACACGAACATAAACAATGTGTTGAATTGAGCGGTCGGTAATAAATCTTTAAACGTCCTGGGGAAACGGCATGGATACAAAAATGACATGTTCTACCTGAGAGACTTGCTGAGGTGTGAGGAAGCATCGGGGCCCCGGAGACTCTGAAAATAACAAGTGGAGAACACTCGGCTCCTCTGGGACGTCACACATGGAAACATGGAACAGTATGAGAACATATGATTACATGGGCACAGCTTACATAAGATTTCTTGCAGAAAATTAGATTTTTGTCAACAATATTTATTAAGGTAAAATATGTGAGAGCGTGTTTCTAATGATGCTGTTTCTGTTGAGGACGTAATCATATTATTACTACACTCACAATAACCAGAACTAAATGAATTGTACGATATGATGAAGTATCTCCTCGCTTGTACGGGCAATTTTCCCTCTTTTAACATTATTACTCAGTTTAATTTAATACAACTCTAACTTAATTATTTTTGATTATCTGTCAATCTGAACCTTTTGCATACGGTTTTGTTGTGTCTTCGCATCTTCTCTCGAACTTGTCCTCCGTCTTCATTTATCTTGGAACTTCCTCCTCTTTTTATTCATTTCATTATGTATTTTGCCTGATATCTCAAATTTCACATCAGTTTCACTCAATCAAAAAGGCCTGGACAAATCAGAATATACACCCTGGAGATTTTAACAGACATTTGTGAGCCTGAAATTCTATGCATGTGCATGTTGCTGATTTCACATGACTGAAGAACAGAGTCTTGCCAGGCTGTCCGTCTAGATCCAGGTACAGATGAATCATTTGAATCCTTTCTTTGTATTGAGCCCATGTTTATGGGCTGCTTCACTTTGGTGGTGGGTTTGTTTTGTTCGCTCACTGGCACATGACTGGTATTTGATCTAGATTATCTGTTTGCTGCACTGGGCTGGTTTTTGGCTTTATTCTAATCCCCTTGTTTTCTCACTGAATTTGGTAAAAGTCCTAATATTGTTTTCCTCTTTGATGATGCATTAAAATATAGGAAGGAGGATTTAACAATGATGCAACTGTCATAATCTATTGAGCAATGTCATTACTAATGGTAGTATATCCGGACTATCAATGCTGAACTCCATGTAATGAAAACACGACCAATCATTGTTTTTTTTTGTTGTGATTTTTATGTTCTTGGAAGCTTCTTATCTGCGTCTCCGTCTTGTCCTCCCTCTTTAGTGTCAAGCTGAACGAGCACTACGTCAACACCACAGACTTCCTGGACGCCATCAAGACAAATCTGGAGAAAGCCCTTGGCAAGTGAAGGACTGAGTGAACATGTACAGATAAGCCTGGAGGATGGCGGCGATGTCACTCATCTGTTTTTGTACCTCATTTTAACTTAAAAAAAAAAGGTCAATAATAAACCCACGTTGCATTTCATTTGAAGGAATAAATTACAAAACAACAAGTACTGTTTATGTCGTGTTCTGTTTAGTTTAGGAAACAATGAGCTGTTCCTCGCACCCGATGCCTCCCTCACTCTCTGTCCCACTTATCTGCAAGGTTTTATTTTTGTAATGTGAAGTACTGTATTCGGTTACTGTGTAATGCCTCGGGCAGGACTGAAGACTGTCAAACATCTCCCAATAAATCCCATGTTTGACCCACTATTATTGCTTTGCTTTTTGGTTTTTAAAGGTACAAAGCGTTGGTGCGACATCTAGTGGTGAAGTTGTATGTTGCAGCTGAAAGATTTTATTTTACTTTTGGTGATGAGCCAAGTGGCCTTGCCTTCCCCGTAAAGGTTCTGTGACTGGAGGCAAGGGAATGTGGCTTTGATCTGAAGGAAGATAAAAAGAAAATACCTTTTTGAAATAAAGAGAACCGGTCTAGGGGAGGCATTTCATTGGTTTCCGTACACAGATCCTGTAAAGTAAACATTATTATGGGATTGTTTTTACATTCACTGCAAACATTTTTGAGGTGTCCATTCTGGGCCCACATGGAGAGGTGGAGCTGCTGATATGTATGTCGTTTCAGTTGTTTTAGGTGATGCAAATAAATCGTACGCACTGCACCTTTTTAAAGGTAAATAAATTTATTATCTTACAGTCTTGTGTGGTACACAACATTGTACATACATTTCTATCCACATCATCTCCACACAAATGTCTAATACAGAAAGCCATTGAAGCTGAACACGTTTCCCTTTGCAGCATCACCGTATAAACAGTGATGGGCGTGAACACATGGGAAGGAAGCAGAAAAAGAATGCACAGAAATAAGCCTCCTTATTTATTTTTTATTTATTTTTTGCTTGAAATGCAAACACTGCGTGTGGGCACCCTGTTCGGCAGGTTTCGGGTTTGAAAAGCTAAGCACTGGGACTAGATTGAGCATTTCCCAAATCATTTTCCATGAGGTCCACGGCCCTGTCACATGTTGGGAGGTTGTCGTCCATCACTTGAGACCAGTGTGCAGCGTGATGGATGACACGCTCACTGCAGACACACTGGGGCACTTAATATTTCTGTCCCCAGTTTTTTTGGGACAATTCTTGTTGAGATTCATCCATAAAAGCACGGCAACGGTGTGAATGCAGAGGTTTTTAAAAAATAAAAATGCTGCAGTCTTGTCTCGTAAAGGCCTGGATGGGTGGGGGGGGTGGGGGGGGGGTTGGGGGGGGGGAGCTTTTGTTGGAGGGAAAAGCTGCACCCGTAGTCTGTGGTAATCTCCCCGAGAGATCTACGGGGAACCTGAATGCAATTTCATGAGGTCTTCGACTGAACCCAAAGAAATCCAATGTCCCGGACACTGACGTCTCCTGCAGCTGCTTCTAGATCTAATCCAATTCTTTGGTAAAAGGGCTTCGACCATATGCGGGGAAATAAAGGGGTATTTTGACTTTTCATTAGTATCTGAAAAAACATTCCACAGTAACAGTTACATTCATAGACTAGAGATCAATACAGGATGATGCAGAAACCTAAGTAGACACAGTGGTCCTCAGTGCAACGCACCGATCGCAGTACCGCGAGTATCGCGATACATTCTATACAATATTATACAGTAAAAACACTGGATTGATGATCCAGTGAAACTTCGGTCGTGTTAGGGACCTCGAATTTTAATTGATCACAGTACAAATCAAAGTGAACTCCCTCCTCTCAGCGGTGGCAAGTGAGAAGAGGCCGGTTCCCTTCCTGAACCCTTCACATTAGTTTCCGAACGACGTAAGTGCACTATGACATCATCATATGGTTTGTAGGGCTGCTGTAACAAATGGATTAATCAGTTCTTAATTGATTATTAAGAAAGTTGGCAACTACTTTGGTAATCAGCATGTATCGTGTTTCTCTTTTGAGTCCAAGAATATATTTTCTGAATAAACAGCAGGAAATGATGGAACAAAGATTTTGTCCTTCAATCTGATTCATCGTTAAGATAATCAACTGACTATTTGAATATCAAATTAGTTGCTATTGATGCAATAGTTGAACAATGTGCCGTTTCGACTGATGATCCCGTCTGACAACATCGTACGTATCAGTATTTCGACATATCGTCTGCGTATCGAGTTGCGTTCAGTAGATTCGCATTGTTTTACAGATGAAGAAAAGTATATATTTTAAATTTAGTAGCATTACGAGCGATTCCAGTGCATGTGAGTGTGCAGTTTGCTCGGCGTCTTCGTGCCTTTGAAGAACAACAAAAGCACTGTGACTTTAACAGCAGGAGAAAACAAACAAACAAAACTACATTAACGAAAACAATCCCATGTTCACGAGTTCACGCTTATGTTGAATTTGGGTTCATGTGAATCATTCAGGCAGTGCTGAAACGCCCCGCTCCCTTCCCGTAGGTGCTGTAATACTCCATTTGAGATAGTTTAGCAATGTCTGGCGTGTTGTTGTTGTTTGCTCGGTTCTCTCGCTCGCTGAAGTCGAAGCTCTCCTCCTCGTAGTCATCGTGGCCTTCTGTGTCTTGGGGGGGTTCTGGAGAAGTAAACAAAGACACACATGTGAGGCTGCCCAGTCCTCAAACACACACACACACACACACACACACACATTCCCCTCTCCTCTTCCTCATCATCAGTATCACTTTCCACTGATGGAGGTAGGCATGTCTAATCCAGGCAATTCTATATTTACTAAACACACAGAGAGGGAGGGACCAAGTCACACATTATAGTACATGCTGAGTCAAAGGGCATTAGGGGCAGACAGAGTGAAAGTAATGTGACATGAAGCCCCCACTAGGAAATCTGCCACACACAGGGTTCCTATGGATCCTCAAAAAGTCTTTAAAGGCACTGAATTCATTTAGAATCGAGCCTTAATTAGAATTCAAATTTTTTAAAGTAACGTGTTTTATTTTTTCAAGGTTGCCATTTTTTACATTGTAAATCTCTGCTTGCAATTTAATTGCAAATTAATCCTCATTTTTTAAATTATTCATTAGTATCTTTATTTTTTATTGTTATTTATTTTTGTTATTTTTTTGTATCCATTTGTGATAATATTATTATTATTACTTTTAAACTATTATTCCCCTAGAAATTTTCACTGAATCGGATTTTACATAGAGTTCACATAAGACGTCTACGTCAACAAGTATGTGTCATCGCTGTAGGTATCAGGACAACTTGCATACATTTCAAAGATCCCTGCACAGGGAACACTTAGAGGACTTGGCACTGAAACACTCACCTTGCCCATCCATCGAGGTGTCCATGATTCCGTGTTTGACCTTCATGTGTCGGCTGAGGTTGCCCTTCAGGTTGAACTTGCTGGTGCAGTAAGGGCACTTGAAGGGTTTGCTGCCGGCGTGGAGGTGCATGTGGCCCAGGAGGTTGTACATTCTGTTGAACGACTTTCCACACACCTGAGGGGAGAACAGCGTCGACAGTTAAGGCCCCCGAGAGGGAAAGACGCGATTTAACTTGATATAAGAAAAAAAGCCAAAGGTCCTTCACTCACCTTGCATTTGAAAGGCTTGACTGGCAGGTGGACAATCATATGTGTTTTGAGGGTTTGCTTCTGGACAAAGGTCTTGAAGCAGACGTGGCACTGGAAGGGCCTCACGCTGGCGTGGATCAGCATGTGCCTCTTCAGGTTGGCCGACAGGGTGAACTCCCTGGCACAGACGTCGCACTTGAATTCTTTCATGCCCTGAGGAAGCAAACAAATAAGAAACGCGTTATGGTCTTGCATTTACCTTGGCGCAATATATGTCTGAGACGGTAACATAAATAAGAGGCTTATGTTCGCACTCCTGCTTCTGATCTGTCTCAAATGAAGTTATGAACAATCCTTACAAAGAAAATAATTAACTTTTGTTTGTCTTTGAGATATTGTATTATTTGAAGAGCAATTATCTGTAGCACAATACAGACTATATTATGGAACAGAGAGGAAGACCAGAATTATTCATCTGACAAAGGAAGTTGCGATTGGCACGACACACACAAGTGGGGAGGTTGAGTCACACGCACAAAAAAACTGGAGGCCTTTGATGGCTATGTTTACAAAGCAAACTGGTTTCGAAAGAAAAGGCCGTGATGCAAGTCTGCGGCATGCCCATGTTTGTTTTATGAGGATTCTGACTGGATCTTTACTATGCTATAGTATCTGTTACACAAAGAGGTAGAAGAAGGCACATTGGTAGGTTTCAGTACCTTAAGTGCGAGGGCGTGCGCTGCCTGTACCTTGTGAGTTAAGGCGTGTTGTCGGAGGTGGTGGATCTGGACAAACTCCATGCCGCACTCGGGGCAGACATAGGGCCGCACGTTCTGGTGCTTCATCAAGTGGTTCTGCAGTTGGCTGCGGTAAGCGAACGACTTGTGGCACTCGGTGCACTGGTATGTGGTGGGGCCCTGATGGCTGGTCAAGTGGCGCTTGAGGTGCGCGTAGGTGGGGAACTCCAAGCCGCACTGGGTGCACACGTGGCACTGGCCGTTCTCGTGCTTGTTCTCGTGCGTCCTGAGCTCGCTGGGGTAGGCGAAGCCCCGGCCGCAGAAGCGGCAGCTGTAGGGTTTGACGTCCGAGTGCTGCAGCATGTGCCTCTTCAGGTGGCTGGTCTGCGTGAAGGCCTTCTCGCAAACGGTGCACTTGTGGGGTCGCGTTCCCTGGTGGGTGAGCAGGTGGGTCTGGAGGTGGCTGGGCTGCTTGAAGAGCTTCCCGCAGTGGAGACATTCATGGGGCTTGATCCCGTTGTGGCCCAGGATGTGGGTGACCAGGTTGTACTTGGACGTGTACGACTTCTCGCACATGCGGCACTTCCAGCGCTTCAGACCCTCTCCCACGTCTACGCAGTAGGACTCATCGATCTGCACGTTGATGTCCAGACGATCGATCTGCATCCGCCTGGCAAGACCCTCCGGGTCTGACCATAGCATGGCCTGTCCGTTCTCCTCATACTCCCCTGGCATGGACATGTCAGCCGGTTCGTAGGCCACCTCATTGGGCTCATAATAGCGGTTCTCCAAAGGACTCCCAGTGTCTCCACCGGTCTTAAGATTGAGTGCTTCCTCTTCCTCCTCCTCTTCCTCTGCCACCACCAGCTCTTCTTCTTTTCTCCCTCGGTCTCTACCAGGGCTTTCTTCCTGTTCCCGTTCTGACTGTCCATCTGTCTGTGGCCTGGGTGTATCTCTCACACATGAGACACAGTTTCCGCAGGACTGCTCCTCCTTCAGAGACCCTTGCCGGGTGACTGGACTGTCTGACTTGCCAGGGCTGCGTCTGCTGTTCAAGTGGAGGCAGGAAGGAGGCGAATCCGACTCGAGTCTTTCACCTTTAACCCGCGGACTCGGGGCTTTGTGCGGCGGGTGTCCCTCAAAGTCTCCATCGCTCCTGGGCCTTTTGGTCCTGCCTCGGGGGCCGGGTCGCCTCCTTTCGCTATTGTGCGGCTGTTGCTCCGGCTCCCCTGTC
>JAFBJT010107968.1:9746-25790 GCA_016785325.1 Chascanopsetta lugubris | reverse complement strand
GGTAGGGGGGGGGGGGGGGGGGGGGGGGGGGGGGGGGGGGGGGGGGGGGGGGGGGGGGGGTGTCCTTGAACACAAGACGAGGGTCAACACCACCACAGCAGCAGCAGCAGCAGCAGCAGCAGCAGCAGCCGTCTGCCTCAGTGAGCCCAGGTGAACCAGCTGAGGATAGAGTGGGGGGGGGGAGACATCCTGCCTCCGACTCCACATGATGCTCCTCCTCATCATCAACATCACCATCATCAACATCACCACCATCATCATCACCACCATCACCACCATCATCATCATCATCATCATCACCACCATCATCACCATCAACATCACCACCATCATCATCTTCATCATCATCACCACCATCATCACCATCAACATCACCACCATCATCATCTTCATCATCATCATCACCACCATCATCACCACCATCATCACCATCATCATCACCACCATCATCATCTTCATCATCATCACCACCATCATCACCATCAACATCACCACCATCATCACCATCAACATCACCACCATCATCATCTTCATCATCATCACCACCATCACCACCATCATCACCATCATCATCATCATAAGTATCGTCATTGTCGTCGTTGTCGTCGTCACCATCGTAACCAACGACATAGTATCTGGCGGAACGCAGCCGTTCATGAGATCGGGACGCCCGCGCTCTTACCGGGCTCCTCGGCGTGAGCGAGGCGGCTCCGACTCCCGCGCACCGCGCCTCCATCATCCGGACGCTCCATCGGTCGAACCGTCGCTCGGGTGTTGCAGAGGCTCAGCACCTCCAGGCTGCAGCGGCTCTCTAAGGCGCCGTGTGTCCGCTCTCCAGCCTCCGTGCCTCACACGCACTGCGCGCTACCACTCGTCCATCCCCGCAGCGCTGACAGAATTCTGCAAACGTGCGTCCGAACCAATGTGTCGCGCGAAAAGAGCTCCACATGGAAACGGTCCCGACAAACGGGCGACTTCAGGTCTGAACGCGTGTGTCGGTGACATCAGGTGTGTGTCGGAGTTCTATCCCGACCCTCAGCTGCGCGGGGATTTGCTACATTTGAATGAGCTGCTCCACCAACGGGGAGTAAAGAGAAGAGGCGCAGGGAAACGCAGCAGAAATAGAGAAGAAGAAGAAGAAGAAGAAGAAGAAGAAGAAGAAGAAGAAGGAGAAGAAGAAGAAGAAGAAGGAGAAGAGGGGTGTTCTCTTCAAACGCATCAGGGAAAGAGGAGGCGTCGGTCCTTGTCCCGATATGACTGAATATAAAGCACAAAGTTCAGTTTCAGGCTGAATCCCAGTGAGTGGTTGAAGGTGCTGCAGCGTCATGTCCCGACAGCGCTGTGGATTGTAGCCTTTTATGAATACTTACATGAAACCATCAATATTTAGAATGTTCATATTATATCTATGATGATGAATGATCAGGGACATTGCAGCACAAATTGTTGTCTGGGTGGACTCTTTTCCATCCAGATCAAAGTCTGGTGACATTCTTGATGAAATATCAAAGGTCCAGTGTGTAAGAATTAGGTTTATTATATATATATATATATATAAATAGCAGAACAATGCGTAAATAAGAAGATAATGCTCATCCTATTGTATAATTGTATTGACCTTTAAAGTGATGCAGAGTTGCCACACATGTTGCCTGGTTTCTCAAAGACCACCTACTCTTCCCTCAATGTTTTCAATAAGATGGTGGCAAAGTGGAGACACTCACTGTCGCTTTTTACCCACAATTCACTGAATCTGCATCATTTCCAAGTCTCATTTTCAGGCTGACGAGGGGGGGATTCGAATTGAGGGGAAGGTGTCATAGTTGTGTTATTTCCTATTAAACCTGAATGCAGCATTGTTCTCTGGCTGCAGCAGCAGTGCGCCAGCTTGAGCCGCCCACTCCTGCGAGGGTCTTGAAGTGCGCGCGGGCAGAGCCCGAGCTGCGTGGAGGTGTCGCGCAGACGGAAGAGACAGGAGATGACACACAAGACATGGCTTCACCCACTGCCCGAGCAATGTCACGAGAACATCTCAATGACCGACACGTTGCCAAGTGATTATTTCGCGAGTGCGCCTCGCTGTCGCTGCCCACTCGCACCTGTCACAGCGAGTCTTCACTCCGTCCCCCTCTCGCCCCTGAGCTGCGGGGGGGACCTGCGGAATGTTCCAGAGGATCCATCCCAGCGCTCGGAGGACGGAGCCTCTCCGCCCGCTCAATGACTGACAACACACGGTCCTGGCACGAAGAGAGAGAGAGAGCTTACCTCCGCGCGCCTCCGGACGATCCGCGTGTCCGTGAAACAAAGAAAGGCTGGGTGTCACGCAGCGCACTCACCTGAGCGCGGGAGGCAGAGGAGGAAGTGCCTCGGCCCCTTCAGGTGAACTCTCTCCTCCCACCAGCAGCTCCGGGGCAACACGTCGTCACCGGGTTACAGCGACCTGACAAGGGCGTGCTGTGACGACGCAATTCCAAAGCGATAGTTGACACTCTTTCAGATCGTGTGCACTAACCTTTTGTTTTGGAGGGTGACCTGAGATCTAGTATTGATCCTTTGTCTGGTGGCTGATTAGAACCTGGGGCAGGAGGAGTCTCACCACACACGGCTGGTATTTCAGCTCCAGCGAGTGTGGTCTTGTTGGGTTTGATCAAGATCTGACTCCAGATTCTCTGAATTCTCACCAGCACTAACTGAGGCGTAGAGACAGAGAGAGAGCACCCAAACATCTTAGCGTCTGTTGATTCATGGCTTCACCAACTGTTCATGAGCGTTTGTGTCTTTGTTTCGTGCTCATTAACCTCAGGTTGGGCCGAGCATCCGTTGTTCCTCATGTCCCCGTCTGTTCAATAAGAAAACCTCATCAACTGTCGTCTGTTCCCTTCTCCTCTTACAGGAGACGCTATTTCTTCTGTTTCAAACTCACTGAAAGTCACTAGTTACAGCAGGCTGTCAGAATGTAGGACAGTGTCAAACAAAGTCAACTCATGCATGAGCTCAGTTTCTTTAAGGTCAATTTATTTTTTATGATCAATTATTGAATATGATTGCTGCTTTATTGCAATTGGTGCCCGAGAAAATAATTAAAAACTGTTGCGTCACATTACTTGTTACCTCAGAGAAGTAATCTAGATACTTTGAAATGTTTCAAAGCGCACTCAAAACACACACACACACATAGACATACACTTATATATAGATGTTTATATACTCTGTGTGTGTTGAATAAGAGGTAAAAGGTTTGTCATTTCTATCATTTCAAACTTCATGAGTCCAGTCCATTGACCAACTTAGAATGTTTGCAGCAACAACGCGTGAGATCGGCCAATGGGAGAGAGACTGAGCTGGGTGAAGCGCTTTGTATGGAGAGGACAGTGGAGACTCCGTCAGGGCTGCTAAGGTTTTCCAGGGGGGTTTAGAGAAGGAGTGGTTTCTGCTCCTCGTTGCATTCAGGGCAAACGTGTGCAGACATGCAGAGGATGGGAGAGTCTCCGTCTAGACAGATGAAGAGTCCCGGTCACATGAGGCGTTTCAGAAAGTCACAGTCTCGCTGCCGTCGGCGCAGTTCTCATGAGAATGAAGAGCTCTGCTTCCATGTCTTTGGTTTTTGTTCGGACACAGCAGCAAATCAAATGATTTCTGAAAAAGAACAAATCATTTGAAAATGAAAATTCCTTGGCAGGTGTCAAAGTGCCTAGAAAGTGGAGATTGGAATTCAAGTGTAGGCGAGGACCCAGCGAGGCAGACGGGGGGACACTGCGCGAGTCGGCCCACCGACGGTGTTTCTCGGCGCCGTGGCGTTCGTAGCCCTCGGTGTTGCTTAACCGGCCCCACCCCACGTGGCAGAGGGCTCGGGGGATTAGGAGAGACACCGTGTTCAGGAACTATGCGCCTGAAGGATCCTCTTTCTATGGAGCTGAAATCTTTTCTTTTTCAGTTGTATTCCATTCAGTGCTGCATCTTAAGGCCTTTTAAACAAACATTTACCATCAACCCACTTTCAGTGAACCACAACTACACCTTTTCTGTATTCGCTGGATCACTATTCTAGTAAAGGCAAGGACGCTGTTAGGAAATCACTTTCTTCTTTCCTACAATTCTACAATGAAGTCAGCAGAGACTTTTACCCAGAGCGATGTCCAACACACGCAAAGAGGATAAGTGACGCAGAGCAAAACTAAATCAATGAAACCTGCAACATTGAAACCACTCAAACATTGTGCGTTTCGGTGAGTTCGTGAACTGGGGCGCAGAGGTTAAAGGTGCAGTGTGTAAGATTTGGTGACCTCTAGAGGTGAAGTGTCATGCTGTATCCATCACCTCACCCTCACCCTTCTGAGCATGAAGAACCTCTGGTCGACTTCAGTTGTCATTCAAACTCAAAAGATGTTTGCTTCGTCCACACGGAGCTACTTTTAAAAATGGACATGTGTTTACAGTCGTAAAAGTGGACGTACTCAACATACTTTGAGTTTGAATCACGACGGAAGTCGATCAGAGGTTCCCGCATGTTCAGAAGAGTGAGGGTGAGGTGATGGATACAACATGACACTTCACCTCTAGAGGTCACCAAATCTTACACACTGCACCTTTAATGGGCTCATTTAAGGGTAATGCAAAACAATCAAATGTTTATGTGGTGATACATCATGAAGATGTCAGTATATAATTGTTTTGTAATATTTTCAGAAGTGACAAAAATGGGCAGAATCGTACACACTGCGTCTTTATCATACGCTGACGAAATGAAGACACGGTGGCAGGATGAGGAATGACTCCAGACAGGAAGGTGGGTTTGAGGCTTTTATCACCATGCTGGAGGCAACAGATTAGGTCGGGGTAGTTTCAGCCTTGTATCGGACTGTTCTCTCATTGTCACTCATTCTTCACTAATGTGATGTGAAGCATTTTACACAAGGTCATTTTAAAAAGTGACCTAAAGAGTACCGCTGTTAACCGATGCCTTCAAAAACTGAAAATATATTTTTGTGCGGAAAAACACAAACAGAAACCGAAACACGCTTTGAAAAGGTTTTCACTTTAATATCTAATTCTATTTTTAGAAAGAAGAAGAGGAAGAAAACCTCCATTCAAGGTAAATCAGCTCTATTCTTCCTTGTTCTGAACCGTGAAACCAATGAGCTGCAAAACAAGTCCAAGCTTCCTCTGTGTCTTTGTGTACGTCCTTATTTACCTAAATCCCACATGGCCAAGGACGATATGTGTTGTTCTGTGATGAATATCGATCATTAGGTTTTCAAATGACATTTTAACTATGTTTTATTGCCATAGATTCTGGGAATCTGATGACATTTTGTTCATTTACTCTTGAGGTATCGTAGACATATCTGTCATTATCACGTATTAATGTGACTCATTTCAGCAAAATGGTTTTTCATGTTCTCTTGACTTCTCTGATGATGTTTCCCTTTAAATCTTGCTCCAGCAGATGTGCGAGCAGCCAGTGATCGATGAATGTGTCCTAATACTCATCTGCGCACAAGCTGCCGTGTTCAGCATCGTACGAACAGGAGCTCGCTCAAGCAGCTTCTCACACCGAGTCTCCGGCAGAAAGAACTGCACTCACTCTCTCCCAGGCACCACTCGCTCTGCTTCCTGTGGTCTCCAACTCCTCCAAATACATACTATCGCACACACACACACACACACACACACACAGACTTCCTGCCATGACAGGAGTGAAATGAAAACATGCTGTTCGTTTGGACGCCTCCAGACTCAAAGCATTTTCTCACAGTCTCTCACCTCTCACTTATGCAGTGGTGGTCAGGAGTGACCCGGTGCACATTGGCAGTAATGTGTGTGTGTGTGTGTGTGTGTGTGTGTGTGAGTGTCCGTCCATGTGTGCACCAGTGGTGGTCCATAAAGGCCAGCAAAGCCTTTTATTCTTTTTGAATAATATCTTTCCACGAATGCCCAGTTGCCCCGGGACCAGCCAGGTCTCTATCTGTGCACGTCTGCCTCCAGAAGCGGCTCAGCGGGTTCCTGCGAGCGCCGGCTCAGCCCGGCCATGCGGGGTACGTATGAGGTCATCATTTATGAGCAACCATAAGTTGTGCAGATGAGATCAAAGGATCACTCTTTGGGATCGAATGGAGTCGGGACCTTTCTGTCAGCGGTGGTTCCTGTTGCCATGCGTCATAATGACAGGTGGGTACATTTAGGTAAGATGCCGCTGAACATCAACATACAATGCAACACTTTCAGATGTGAAGAAAGAAGGGTTCGAGTCGGCCTTTACAGCAGCTTCTCTTTTCAAACCAGCAGCAGCTCGAGATCTTTGTGTTTGTTTCTCTTGTTTTTCAAAGGTAGTTGAACCTTCAACAAACTGGAAAAGCAAAATAAAACTAACGGGGGCTTGGTATGTCTCTCTCTCTCTCTCCCTTTCTGTGTGTGTGTGTGTGTGTGTGTGTGTGTTTGTGCGTGTTACCTAAGGGTTCACACAAGTTCCTGTTTACAGTGGAAACATGTTGGAACCCAGCTACATGATGCTCTACTGAATTCACGAGATTCCTTTGTGTATCCATCTCATCAATGAAAGCGAGATATTTTAAAGATGCAAAACGTAACTTTTGTATAAACAATGAGTCAAATGACAAAGTATGGTGGGAATGGATGGTCCTGGTGAGAACTCAAACTAAACCTTTAAACCTCGTGACAACACTCAACAGTCATTCTCTGGTTCATCAGAAGAGTCTCGACCCTCCAGCCTGGGTTCTCTCAGGAATGGTGTCACAGGTTTGGTGGAGTTCTCCGACCTAAGAACGGGATGGTGGATGTTGATGGATTGACAATCTAGCTGCTGTGTTTACTGTGAAAATCAGCTTCACCGTCGCCCCTCGACAAATGCGCTTCTCATTGCACACTGTCAGGAGAGCCACCAGGAAGTCCAGGGGTTCTCCATTTTGTTCAAGAACGCCATGGTGAACTTAGTGGAGCCAGGGGTTGAACCACCAACTGTCTGTTGGGCACCACCTCTGTTTTATTTTGAGCAACAACTGTCCTGAATTGGATTATTTGAAGGACACTCTGGGTAAATGTCACACTGTGTATTAACAAGGGAGTTGCACTGTGTATGACAAAGGAGTGTATTTGTTCAAAAATGTCAGAGGTCTTGAGGTAATATCAAAGCCCATGTTGTGGAAAAAGTAGGCAAACCACCGGGTGGTACAATGATTAAAGATGATGACATATTAAGAAAAATAAGACACATTTCATGTTGTGGTCCGAAGAAAATGAATCATCCCTTGTGACAATGGCTAGTTTGTTCCAGCTGCTTCAGACTCTGATAAAAGCCACATCAAAATGATTTAGTATGTTTTCAGATTCCCTCTCATTTCTGTTTTCCCCAGAACCTTGAAAACGAGGCTGATATTAGCAACAAAGATCAAATCAGATACTCATTACATTTATCATTTCATTCAAGCTTTCACTTGAATGCTGGGTGTAGTGTTTAAAAGCCTGGTGTGAACATAGTGTATAGATCTACGTAACAGGAATGCATCAGTCATGATGAGCCACAAAGGGCCACATTACCTCCCCCCTCCAACGGGCTTAGTGTTTGTTGTGCACACACCCAGTCCCGTTCTTATCGTGTGGCAGGGACGGCGCCGCTAAACTTTACAACCCGACCTGACGAAAGGCTTCGAAAGTCTTAGGTGAAGCAACAAATGTCCAGAAGCATCTGCTGAATGATTCTGACTTATAAATAATTCACTCTATTTTCTAATTTCATGGGAATGTTTGAAATGAATTCATAAACAAACAAATATGGAAATGGAAATCTAATGAGTCATATGACAGTGTGATGTCATTAAAGGTGCCCCTTCGATCCCACCTCTATAATCTAGCCCTGAAACACTCGCTGGAACTTCATTTGGCACAGCGGCGCGTCAGGACCACACATGCCTCTTGATTCTGTCCATTCGAGACAACAGGCGCAACAGGAACCGGACAGACTGGTTTTGTGTCGTGCAGGTGTGACGGGCGTGGTGGTGGGGGATCACTGGTGCATTACAATGCTCCACACACTGACCTGCCCCTATCAGGAATCTCCTGCCCCTTTCCAGCAAACCGGTTTCTGGGCTCTGTCTGGGCCAGTGCCTGACTCGGCGCCAGTTCTTTGTGTTTCCACCAGCGGAACTCTGGCTCCGCCCCTTCAAACGGGAGCTAAACCGGGGACCGACTCAATGCTGGTCTACAGGCACTGATACGTCGGGGGGAAGGGGGCGTGGTTACGGTGACCAACAAAGGCTGAGATCCCCCGATCTAAAAAGCCTGCGAGTCAGCGCCATACAATAATAATAACAAGGAATCAGACGAAAGAGCAGCAGACTGAGGAGAAACCCACGCGCTTCACGGAGCTATGATCGTCCTCCACCGGCCCAAACTACTGTGAACGGAAGCCGCTGAACCGGGCCGATAATCCAGAGGGAGGGGGTTTGAGTCCGCGGGTCCGAGTGGTCTGACCCACCCCTGCGCTGTCGTGTGCTCTGTGCTCGATGTGTAGTTATTCCTCCGCCTCATTGAGCGATAACGCTACGTGAATCAAAGGTTGCGTGTTCTCCGATCAGTCAGCTAGAAGCGCGGCTCCACGCGGTTGAAGCTGGGCCCGTAGAACCAGCGCCAGCCTCCCCCCGCCAACAGGTGCGAGCCCAGCAGTGACATCAGCAGCTGGCGCCACAGTGCAGGTAGTTGAAGCTTCCCCGGCGGCTCACAGGAAGTCAGGGTGCCTGGGTCAGGAAGTGTAGTTCCATCCCCAAGCCACCGGCCGCTTCAGGCATCAGAGTTTCAAATCAGCGTAAAAAGCGCTGCAGCTCCACCAACTCGCACTTCTGACGCCGGAAGCTTCTTTCTGGGACTTTGGAAAGTCTCATGTGTCCATCTTCCTCTTACATGTCTAACTTTCCCATGACAACGACCCTGTGGAGTGGATCCCTCCGGCGGGGGACAACCCGTCCCGTACAGCGCCCTCATAAAGCAGTATATTTCATACTAAAGGTGCAGTGTGCACCATTTCTATCATTTTGGTCACTTTTTTGGTCAGAAAAATATCACAAAACAATTACATACTGACATTGTCATGAATGTATAGTCATGTATTTTTCCATTACAATTAAATGCATCCAATTGACATGAGGAGATTTGGAGCAACGCACCAAATCTTAACACCGGCTTCAATTCATTGAAGAGCTTTAATACATATCAACAAAATGACTTTTTCATGCCTCTTCTTTCTGTTCCCCCTCAGGGAAGAAAGGTGTCACCGTCTTTACTTCACCACAATATGATCGACTGTCGAACTCGAGAGTGAACATTTCGAACACGGATGATTCTGGGACACTCTTCACGTCCGGACCTGCAGGCGGGACGGCAGTACCTCTTCCTGCCAGTGAGTGGCGCGGCGGGGCGGACGGTTGACAACCGAGTGCTTGATGTCACTTCCGTGTTGTGCCGTTTACGTCATAGTCCAAAACTTTCCCGGAAGAGACTCGTTCTCACAGCGACCTGTTGCTGCGTCGACGGGGCGAGGAGACAGATGTTGTCAGAGCTTTAGAGCCCCGTCAACTGTGTGAGCGAAGAGGCGGAGGAGTCATGGCCGACAGCCGGGAGGAGCTCCACACAGGCGGGGAGCCGGAGCCGGAGCCGCCGGAGCCGGAGCCGCCGGAGCCGCCGGGCGCCGCGGGCGGAGAAGGTGTGTAGCCCGCGTCGGACTCGCTCCGCTCGCTGCTCGTTAACACTGTGTGGTCCAAGCGGTCCTCGGCGAGTGAGACTCGAACCGGGCTGTCACTCCTCTGCTCGAAACCCTTGGTTTCCGATGTCGAACCTCTTCCCCGCCCTTCCCCCTCAACGACGACTTTCTGAGCTACAGCTGATTCGAACGCGACGGAACCAGACCTCTGTGGGACCCCTGCTGGGACCCCTGCTGGGACCCCTGCTGGGAACGTGTCCTCCTTCCGTCACCTCGTCCTCGTTTGGGTACAAACCGACTCTAATCCGGGCTCACTCCACTAAATACACCCCGTCCTCCTCAGCAGAACCCCCCCAGTACTCCAGAGGCCCAGGTGTGAGGATCAGTGGGACAGCACCAATCGATCTCACACAAGCTCTGTGTCCCGATGGGTCTATATTATAAAAGAGTCACGTGGGGGACTCCTTCCAATGAGCCTTTGACCCCAGAGACTCATTTGGGATCAGCTCCCTGATGGGCGGGCCGGAGGGCCGGGAGACTCGGACCTAAGGATGTTGCTCTGGTATTCAGACACAGTTGCCAACAGTCCAAAGTCAAATCTGAGCTCCCTGCCACCGACCCGATCTGAAAGCCAAGAGTCTCCAGCACTCGGCCCGAGTCAAACTTGGGCCGAGTGTTTCAGCTCTGTGAATGGCGCGAGCTGCACGTCACGAGAAGGTGCGCCCATGGGAACGCTGACGTGTGGAAGATTCAGCCAATGAGCTCTGCTCTGCGCACGAGGGCGAGCGAGTCCCGTCCTGAACATCACAGAAGCTCAGCGCAGAGATGTGGTTCTCAAACCGAGCGAGACGCCTGCTTCCGCGCAGCGGCTGCGAGGCAGGAGAGGCCGAACCCTGAGAGCGCCGCTCACAGGTCCACTCGCCTGAGTCGCCTCCATCCGTGCGAGAGACGGTGGCCTGGAGGAGGGTTTACCGACACACACCATCATTAGCACGTCGCTGTTCAAATGTGTCACAAGTCTCCATCCGACGAAATGCCCAGTGAAGTCTTAAAAATGAAATTGCCAAGGCCTCGCAGAGAACAAAGCTTTTTGTTGACAGGAGCTCAGGAAATCTGCAAGAATCAAGTTCTGTGAATCTTTAAAACTCTAATCCACCTGCTCTTTGTATTTTTAGCTCGGTCCGTGTAACATTTGCCCGCATGAGGTGAAATGGGTGTATGGCCTACTACAGCCAACCACCAGGGGGTGACTTCGATGTTTTGGCATAATTATCATGAGAAGTGATCATGTGGGCCATCTTGGAAAAAACTCATTGATTAACTTGTCTTGTCATTGGTCCAGATGTCTTTGATGATCCCATCCTGGAGCAAGGAGCCGTAGTTCTCAGAGGGTAAGTCTCACCACAACAACTTCATACAATTTTTATTTCTTTCCAAACTCATACATTTCCAAAAGTTTTGAAAACTCCTTTAACAACTTAAAGAGCCAGTAGGAAGGATTTACTAAACGGAGAGTAAGATAATCCAACTATCTGCATTTTGTGTATAATCATTGGATTGAACAAAGTGCTGGTGTCATGACTCTAAGTTGAGCCTGGACTTTCCCGAGGTGCAGGTCCTGGCGCCAGAGGCCTCGGTGTTGCACCGACATCTTTCTTTCAGAACGGACAAAGTGAAGTTTGATTGATAACTTTAGGCTCCACGTGCTCGTAAGGGAAGGATGAGTTGAGGCTATTCAGCTGCTTTCAATCTTCCACACTGCCTTTGATGGTAATTGCTGATGCTCACCTCGTTAGTGTGCTTATTGTATATGAGGCTATAAATAAAATAAAACCTTTTTTTATTTGATTTCCCTTATCAATGGCTTTTCCCTTAACACCAAACATCAACCCATTCATATGTTAAACGGGTAGCACACATTTATTAATGGGTGTGCCAGCCACCTTTTGTGGCTGTGATCTGTTTCAGATGTGTTTGTCCAGCTTTTGTGAAGTTTAAAGAGTATGCCAGCACTTAAAAACAAAACATCTAACAGGCCATTGGAATATATATCTATGTTCTACATTGATTCCCTTTTCAATTCAAATCTGATCTTCATTTCCATCAGATGCATGAGTAACACAAATATCTTAATAACACTCACGGTGATTTTGTAATCTTAATCTTTTGGATCTCAGGCCATTTATATAAATCAATAAGTGTAAACATCTAGGCCTTAGTTAGGCAATTGGTAACTTAATGAATGAAAACACTACAAACATGGAACTCCAGTCATGAGAAGGAAGACCTGTGTGTATACTTTTGAAAGGCTGATTGTAATTTCACTGACCACTCCTAGATTTCTCAATCCAAGGCGAAGCGAGCGCAGGACAGCGTGATGAATTTACTTCTGGCGGCTGTACGCTGACAGAGAGTTAAAAAATAAAGTCTTACATTATTTGCGGCAAGTTGAGAATCATCGGTTTGATATTTCTTCAATGCGATGCATCAACTGAATTTGTTTGACCTTTACACCTCTCTACATGTGATATTCTGTGAAGAGGAGATTACAGAAGAGCTAGGATAATCCAGACTGTCACTTTACACACTAGAAGATATCGAGGGAAATCTCAGTCACGTGACGGCGAGTTGTTGTTTAACCTGCGCAACAGTTCGGTAACTCTGACTTCTCTTTAGATCCAGTCTGGGAGCAAATACAACCTGATCATTGAAAGGCGTCTCTGTTTATTGCTGTCGGATGAAAAGACAAACATGTAGTTTCACGCGTATCAGACAGACCTTAAAACACTTGAGAGCAAAACGACTGTACTCGTGCACAACATGAACATTAGTCATTGGAACGTAACCCGTTTTCCCCTCACACAGATATGTGATGGAGCGTATAAACACGGGGGACCCTGGCCAACAGATCTGCTCTGAGGATCTGGGGGGTCTGCCCGATGAACAAAATGATCCACGCATCAAAGAAGTGGTAGAACAGCTGCTGAAGATTGCAGATGATTTGAACAGGAACGCTGAATTTCAAGGGTAAGATGTTCGTCGTGTCCAGACACAGCTGGCAAACGCACGTCACATCCGAGCACTGAATCTAAATTTGTTCTGAATAGTCTTTCCATAATAACCCTGAGATCCTCTCTGTCTGTCCATCTCCCGTTAGACTGATCAACTCTGTGCAGGGCGACTGCGCTCAGGACATCTTCATGAAGGTGGCGAGGAGCATCTTTGCTGATGGAATCAACTGGGGGCGAATTGTGGCTCTGTTCCATTTAGCCTACAGACTCATTCTCAGGGTAAAGCTAAGTGTTCTTCTCGGAAGAGCTGAGACTCTTTGAAAGCTTGAAAGATATTTCATTTCTCATGGAGACACTGGGTTCAGGTTGTTGCCTGGTGGGTTTGGAGGGGTGAAGTATCCATACTCCACCAAACCTGTGGCATTTTTCACACATCCAGGTTTGCCGTGACGAGCTTAAGTTGTGGTGGATGATTGTGCAACAGAGCTGCATGCAACAAAAACACTTAGAGTTGATGGAAAAACATATATGAAGATGTCTGTCAACTTTTAAAGTTTTTATACAAAAGAAAAGGTCTGATAAATGATAGGTAATGTCAGGGACATTTTTTGTTCTAAAAAATACATTCTTGGATATATTTATCGAAGTAACGTAGCTATGATTTTAGTCTACAATCGTCCACCTGCCATCGCGACTGTTGTCCACTTCCACAAACAGGTGTCACCGGGGTCGTGATACGCCACCCACCATTAGAATCTCGGACCACCGTCACGGTCCACCATCACCACTCTGCTGTGCAGGGTCACTCTGGACCCATGTGGCTGCAGCAGTGGTCCTGGATCTGCTCGCTGTGGAGCTGTCGGCCTCCAGAAAATGTATATATTATGTGACAGGGAAGAAAGTGAGACAAGGATGTGTCATGTACCATCGACATTCTAGGCCTATTGTTTAACTCTGAACTCCATTTTGTCATTTCCCCCAAATTCTTGTTTTGTATCATATTAAGTACATCAGAGTACAGTGAGTCATTCTGATATAATGTTCAGTGATGCATCACTGAAAAAAATGAATTTCGATGAGAGACGAGTGAGACAGCGAGAGCAGACACAGCAAAGAGCGAGAGACAGTTACTTTATGATATCAAACAGAATCGTGTTTTTTATTGTCGATTCTTTCTTGAAGGCACTGACCACCAATCATCTAGAAAACATCCGGACGGTCATCAGCTGGGTTCTCCAGGTCATCAGAGACATGCTCTACTCATGGATTGTAAATCAGGGGGGCTGGGTGAGTGAAGAATCATCTCAGTACATTTGGGTTTAAGACTGGGAGTGTTTTTGAAGAGCTTGGAATGATACGAGGGTCTTCCTTTTGTTTTCTTTGTTTTCCCAGGAGGGGGTTATCCGCGGCTTTTCTCGGTGGAGGACATTAGCAATAGTGGCTTCCATTGCTGTGCTGGCCACCTTTGTTTACTACAGGAAGACACGCTGAGAGCCTGTGCTGCAGCCCCTTCTCTTGGATGAACACAAGGTGTTAAATACAAACACCATGTTTGGACTGTAATTACAACCATTCCTCAACCTCCATTCAGAGGCGTTCAAGTGCTGTTGTCAGACATGGGAAAGGCTTCACTCCTCAAGCTCCTAAGAGCAAAGATGTCAGTGGGGCATCTTCATCTTTACCAGCAATCAGACAGAACTTTAGGGGCAACAGCAGTTCTGTAGGAAGTTTTCAGCATTTGTTCAGTAACTGTTGAGAGGTGATAGTGTTTGAACAATAGCTGCAGGTGCGTGTCTCTGAGCTGAAGCTGTAATAAGGTAAAAAGTTATCCAAGCTGCAGGTGCAGTCCATTCTGTACGATTTCAATTTGAAAATGTGGAATTTGACCTGAGCAACTGATTTCAAAATCAAAATTTGCTACACCTCAACTCAGCCTGCCCTCTCTCCAAAGACTGGATCGATTGCTCTGTAGGTGCTTCACGGATTGTTTGTGCCTTATCTCTTATCATTCTATAATTCGTTCATGAGAAAATCGGGTTGTCAGCATTCAGGTCAGTATATCCAAATGCTTTTTTCATAGTATAAATATACTATACACACACACACACACACACACATATATATAGGGCATTGTGTTGATTGACTACTATTTGATAACACCAAATTGACAATAAGAAGGTGCTAAATTCTATCCATGTTCATAAAATGTCTCTAGTACTACTTTTCATTTTCCTGAGTAATTTGTTCAGTGTGGGTTTATCTGGAAGGAAAATATTCTGTGAGTGTCAGAGAAGGTTGGATTAAATACCTGCCAAGTTTCACTGCTGTCGCCAAACACCTTCGTCAGCACATGAATTGTGATTGTGATGTTCTGCGGCTTCAATAAGCTGATGTGTGTCACCTTCGTCTTTCCATGTCCGTATCCAATTGTTGTGTGAGTTTACTGGATTATATCGTACATGACAAATGTTTGAGATTTTGGACACGTTAGCAAGACACAACAATCTGATTTATCAGAGGGGGCTTGACTCAGTAAACCTGGTGAAAACAGAAAAAAACACAAATAACCACTGAATTTTAATTGCAATGTATGCTAAGCAATAATCTTTTAACCGTCTGTCAACCAAAAGTCTTCTTTTAGTAAATAATATGAGAAGCAGATGTTTTTTTTCCATTTTTCTTCTCTACTTTGAACCTTTTTTGTATTCTCAAGAACATTCTTAAAATGCTCGCGTTGAGGCAATGTTTCCCCGTGAGGAGTGTTTTCAAATAACTTTATTTGTTTATTGTAAGAGTTGTATTTATTTACAACAGTAGAGCAATAGTCATCTTGCTTCTCTTTATTACATAACTTATGAAAGGGAATAAAGCTACTTTACATGACAAATATTTTTGTGTAAAGATTCTATTTTCTAAGTAAAGTTTGTTTTTTGAATCTATTGTCAAATTGTTCAACAGTGCGTGAGGGACATTGGAAAATGTATGAAAACCCTGAGTATTTCTCAGCAGTTGTTTAGTACTCATGAACTTTAGTCAAATATTTTTGTTTCCAAATGATGCTCTGTCAGAAGAGAAATGACATCTTTATATTCTATCTCGTGGCATTTATTTCAATGTAAAGTGGTGATAACGCTTCCCTACAATAAAGCACTGTTCAAACTTTGCTGTCTGACAATCTGAGTCAACTCTTGTTTGAAACTGTTTGAAGTTTGTCAGCTTGCTCAAAGTGTCACTGAGGCTCTTTTCTTTGCATATGTTGGTTTTCTGTTTTCTGTACATTTACCAATTTACAATCATCCACACCAACAGCCCCAGTGGTCCAAC
>JAFBJT010107967.1:56509-71189 GCA_016785325.1 Chascanopsetta lugubris | reverse complement strand
GGGGGGGGGGGGGGGGTTGCACAACCAGGGGAAACTCCCCTCCCACTCTGCCTCCCACCCCTCCCACTCTGCCTCCCACCCCTCTCTCCCTTATGTATACTTTGGAGTATGTGTGACAAGAGGCTTTAAAGACTCCTGCAGAGCAGCCCCCACAGAGGCCCCCCCCCCCCCTCCGGCCCTGCTCACACTGTGCCCCCATTCATGGCTGCAGCCTCGGCGGCCATTTATATGTTTTCTGTCACACTTTGGAGGAATTTTCCATATGTTCGCTGATGTGCGATATTTTTTTTTCTCTTGTCAGTCTGCCGAGCGTCGTTCCTCCACTCGGCTGCTCTTTCGCTCGTCTACAGGATGTTACACGCAAACAATGAGCAGATACAAAGAGTCAAACTGTATATAGGAATTTAAATGGAGCCTTCCTATAGGGTTCGAACCCCCGCCGCTATTACCGCCACTGCCGCCGCTGCCACAAAGAGGGAAAAAAATTCTGTCATGCTCCTGCTTCTTCTCCACGGTGGAAAACATGATTAGGTTTTGTCCAGAAGTCCTTGTGCATATGTTATTGTTCCTCTGTGCTCATGGTTAAGCCTCTTTCTCTCTCTCTCGCCCTCTCTCTCTCTCTCTCTTTCTCTCTCTCGCCCTCTCTCTCTCGCCCGTATCCCACACGACATAAGAACGGGCGTGCAATGTAAAAAAAATGCCGAGCTTTTTTTCATATCTCTGTGAATCACGTTTGGGTGGAGGAGTCTTTCCATGAGTTGTGGTGAAAACTGATCATATTGCTTTAAAGGTGCTTTCTGTAGTTTTTTAATTTTATTTTTTAAAATTTTATTTTTTACTCATTGTCAAAGAGTAAACTGGCAGTTAGAAAAGAACAATTCCGATTTTCCCTTCCGTGGTCCCGAGTGACGGTGAGTTCTTCATAATAGTGCGTTATACGGCCCAGGTCGCTAGCTCCGCCTCCACCAGCTCGAGCAGCGGCTCTCAGCTCGTCTGGCTCCACCCCTTAATTACGAGTCACAACCCAAACGAGGAACTTTTCTCACTCCAGTGCGTAAACCAGCCATTTTTTTTGGAACTTCCTTTAAACTCTATCATGTCGCTGGCAGTAAATGTGTGAATCAAGTGGAGTGAGCATAAAGAAAAACTATACGTAGCATAGTAATTCCAGCCGATAAAGCGTTATATACTCCATGTAAGCAGCAGCAGCTGTAAATAATCCATAATTCCAGCGCTATAAATAGATTTATACGCCACGATCCTGTGCGACTGATTAATTTGTGTTCGATGCAGCAACCGAGGAATGAATTATGCAAGTAAATACAGTTTGTTATCGGTATAGTGAGTAAATGAGCGACGACAAAGAGCCTGAGTCCCTTTAAAAAAATAAAAGATAAAAAATAGAAATAAAGAAAATCATCTTACTGTTCCCAGACAAACAACAAAATAAAAGGAAAGTCCGGCTCCCTCCGCGGCGCTCGCAGCGGGAGAGCGAGCCACGGCCGCCGCCGACACGGGGCTTTGACACCTCCTCTGTTTTTTTCATCCTATAAAATTAGATATTCTCTCTCATCTTGCAGCTATAAGTGCTGCAGGTTGGGATGGGGGGAGGGCGAGATATGGAGAGCGGGGGGGTGGGGGGGAGGGGTGGTGTGTGTGTGTGTCCCCCTCCTCCTCTTTAGAAAACTAGATATATTTAGAAATAAGGACATTGAAGAATAAAAGACATGAAGGGGAAAGGGAAGAAGAAAAAGAATAAGCCGATAAATCACGTTATGAGAAGAGCGCGAGGAGGCAGCTCAGATGGAACAGTTCGTCCATAACTCTTGAAATATTTACCGTGCAGATGGTTCAATTATGACTCTTCACTAAGAGCCTGTGACCGACCATTTGTTCTTCCCGTCACCTCACACACGGAGGGGATCCACCCCGTGTTGGAACCTTTGGGGGGGATGTGACGCAGTAACTGAGACCCCCCCCCTGTTTTTCCTGATATTTATTTGCAGTGTATGAAATTGCGGCTCCGCCGTTCGTTGTGGCGCGCGGAGTCGAGTACGAGCGCCAGTGTTTCATACGTGAAGCCAGTAGACGGAGTTAGCCAAAATATGCTTTTATTTTGAAAGGGCTCCGTTTCCTGCGCGTGTGGAAATGGAAAGGGAAAGGGATAAGAAAAGGAAAATCGAGTGTGTAGCTGGTGTATTTGACTTGGATTTCAAATGAAGACGCAAACACCAATGTTTATATGTTTGAACTCAACTTTATTTATTATCATTAAACATGTGAGTGCATTTTGATCAGGTTCTGCAAAGATACAAAACAGTATATCACATCCCACTTGCTTTATAATTGAATACTGTTTTAAGGCAAAGTGCAGAAAAGTCCCTTCACACACGTTCACACACCTCGGCCCTGCACAGTGAGAGGAGATGAGCTGATCACATGACATAATTCATGCACGCAGCCTGTGAATAATGAATGTTTCTGCCCCAGTTGATGTGGACCGACGCTGCTCTGTGTCACTTCCAGCGCAGCTTTGTCCCGTTGGTTCATTTTACACGGCGAAACGACGCGACACCAACCTGGCAACCCGCGCCGACGTCTTCCCTCGGTCAAATCGCGGGGCTGGATTTTGCCGAGTCATCTTTGCATCGGCGGCAGCTCCTCCCGTCGGACCAACCGTCCGCGTTAATGTTTCATCCGAGCCTCGCCGGCCCATTCGTCGGCCTCCTTTGTGCGGACGCCAATGAGGCACGGCACCATGGGAACTGCTCTTTAAAGAGCCGCGCGGCCGCTGCGTGAAACTGAGCTTTAATCCCAAACAAAGGCGGCGCTGAACCTTTGAGGAAGCGCCCGGGACCCGACTCGCTGAGGCAGGAGTCCGGTGCCACGGCCGCCGGTGTCATTAGCCCAGGAGCGATGGACCTCCGAGACCCGGCAGCCCCCGGGGGCGGCTCATCAGTTCTTGTCACCAAGCTGGTTCCATTAGTCACCCTGCGCATGACAGGGGCCCTTGTAAAGGATCTCGGGGCCCCCGCGGAGAGCCGGGTGTCCTCGCAAATAGGCCGCTGACCTCCGGAGTGTCTCGGAGGGGCACGGAGGGGTGGTCATGCAGGGGAAGGGTGAGGCGGTGCAGCAGCCAGGGCCTGGACCTGGCTGCTGCAGAATCCTGGGAGCTGACCCGCCCCTGACCCCCCCTCCCCCTCCCCCCTCCCTCCCCCCTCCCTCCCCCAATCTGCACAATGAAGTTAACCGACTGGTGACTCTTGCACGCTCTGATGAAACGGCAGGAGAGAGAGGGGGGGGGGAAATCCGGGGGCCCCTCTGACTGGGATACCCCAGCAGTGACACGCTAATCCGCCCGGTTGATGAGGAGGAGTTAAGGGGTGCGATGGAGAGGTTGCAGGAATGAAATGATGAGGGAGGAATGAGAAAAAAGAAGAGAAGAACCTTGGCAGCTTCTTGATGTGTCTGCCGTTTGATTCGGCCTCTGCGATGTCAGCGACAGCAGCTCGGTGAGAGCGCAGATATCTGCCCGACCCGTGGACGCGTGGCGGGTGATTGGGCTTTGATGTGCAGCTTCTGTCTGCAGACGAGGGAACACAGGCGCGGGTTTGATTTCCATTTAATGCTCCTCTTTTATAAGCAAATTCACCGACACGGGATTATAAACACTTTGATGACTGAATAGAATCGATAGCTTTGGAGAATGAAGTGCAGGCGAGTCTATTACCAGGGGCAGGACCCTGTTTGTTTTAGGGGTAAATAACAGCCCCTTATCAAAGCAGCATTTCTATTTCACCTTGTTTTTTTTATCTCATTTATTTGGCAGTTTGTATTTGTACATGTGATGTTGTTTTGTCCACATTATGTATTTTTTAATGATATAATATCATTGTTGGATAAGCAACTCTTGAATTAGAATTTATGATTTAAAATAATCTAAACAGCAATAACAACTATACATATATATATATATATATATATATATATATATATATATATATTTAAAGTGACTTCCCCCTCGCAGTTTCATTTCTCGGCTTCCTGCTGTGACTTCAAACCCTCTACTTTCACCGGTGTCATTTCTAGAAACGAAACCGCTGTGTGTTTCCTGCCTGGGCACCAAACGGCTGGCAGACAGACAGACAGACAGACAGACAGACAGACAGACAGACAGGCAGAGCAAGTGAGCCGCGGAGCGCTCGGCGCTGAAGTCCTCGGAGGAAGCGTTTGGAACATATAGACGTCAGACTTTCACTGGCGCAGAGAAACGGGAGTTGTGAGTTGCAGTGTAACTGCGTGTCAGTGATGTATGGCTTGTTTACGTCAGCGCCAGGTGTCCAGAATAATGCCTGTGTAGAAAACAATGGAGAGCGACGTCCTGAGTGAGACGATATACACAGATAGAACCACATGTTGACAGCAATCCATCATGTGCGCTCATACATCACTGCGGGACAATAGCAGACGTCACCCTCTGAAGACTTCCATATGGTGCAACACGCACACACACACACACACACACACACACACACACACACACACACACACGCGTGCGCCCCTCATCGTTGTTCGATGTGGCCTGGAGTCGAGCACGTTTTTACACATGAAGCTAGACACGATTAGGCAAAATATGCTTTTATTTTGAAATGCCTCCATTTCCTGTAGGGGTGCAATTTGTTATGCTTGATTACTTTTTTACACACAAGCACCAGTCGACCCCTCTCTCCTTGCTTTCTTGGCCTTCAAAGTAAAAGTCCCACATAATAATAAGAATAAGAATAATAACAACAACATTAATAATAATAATAATAGTAATAATAAAAATGGTCCTTTTCAAACACTGTCCTCCGTTGCATTCTCATCCCAGAGGGAATCAGTCACATTAAGCCTCGGCGGCTGTCATTCGCCTCAGCGATCTCAGCTGGACGTCATAAGATGCGCGGGAAATGAGATTTGCATAAACAGTGGCGCCGCTCCGCCATTTATTTATCTCCCGCTCTCTCGGCTGAAAGGAAACAAATAAATGCGCGGCGTGTCGTCCGAACAGGCGTGGTCAGGACTTCATTGATTATTGGAATAACGACGCCGTGCGCGCGGAGGGAGCAGGTGGCGAACGGTGGTTTTCTATTGGCCGAGGTGAAGATGTGGAGGAGGCGCAGTTTGTTGCTCCACCATCGGGGGCGCATGCCTGTGCCACCCACCACACAGCACCTCTGTGGACATGAGTCATTCGTTTTGAGTCACATTTCATCTGTTGTTTACTTCCAGTGTATGTTTACATGCTCGATGGAATTGCGCTTTGTCTCGAACAGCCAATCAACGCAAAGCACTTTTCCTTCATCGACAACTTTTTGTGATGGGCTGTTGCGTAAGTGGCCACACATGCAGACCATCCTTTTTTTTATTCATCTTACATAAGCTTTGTTATTTGACTTTTTACATTTCTTTATATCTAATTCCCACGTCTTAAGTCGTCGTCTCGAGACTCCCCAAGTGGCATCCCATAATAATACTCCCCTTGCCTTTCAGTGCCATTTTGTAATAGAGGAAACAATAGCTGCGTTTAAATGTGATTCATATATATGAAAAACATCTTTTCAAAGCTTTTAATGGACCAATGAACTTTGGTGGAGCTTTGTTGCTCGGCAACAGCAGTGAGGGCGGGGACAAGGCGGTGACGCAACCTGGAAACCAGACGCTCATATTGGGATTTTTCACAATTATTATTATTATTATTAGTAGTATTATTATTAGTATTATTATTAGTATTACTATTATTAGTAGTAGTAGTAGTATTATTATTATCATCACCATTGTTTTTTATTATTATTTGATATTATTATTATTGTTATTATTATCATTCTTTTCGGATCCTTGCAGTATTTTCCATATCTCCGGTGTGTAATCACACAAAAGCCGCTCCACCACTTCTCTATTGTCAAACAATGGCTGTATTGTTGATACAATGCTTCCGTCCATCCCATATTTACACACAGCGGGGAAGCAGAACATTAAAGCGCACGCGGGGCTGTAATATTTCGCCGTGCCGTGCTAATTGTGTATACACAGTACACACTCCTGGACTCCCTGACACCGAATACAGGATTTCCCATGTTGACGCAGGCTGCACGCGCATGAATACGGCAACTGTCCCGAGAAGCCGCGCTGCTTTACATTTCTAATGCGACGGAAAGGTTTATAAATAGAGCGCATTAGTCATCACCGTTGGATTTAACACGCCACAGTCTTGGAGTGTTTACGGGCCAAACAAGACACGACATAGACACGCTGCCAAAAAGGTTTTATATCATCTCTTATTGAATTAGACCAACTGCATATGTGCATGTTTTGTCAACGCGGGTCGTAAAACATAATGGCACTGGGCCGGTGTAGCTTTGGCAGTAATTGTAATCTGGAGATGAGGCTCAGGTGCTTGGCGTTCTCTAGATGGCGCTGTAGCACCAGTGAGATGGCCCCCAAGATGGTTGATTTCAAAGGTAAACATTGGAAATACCTTCTGTAGTGTTTGTGTTAGGTCCTCGCCCTCTACTGGTCATGTATCGTATTGCAGGACTCCTCTGCAGCCGTCTGCAAATACTTTTCTACTTTTATATTTTCCCGACTTGTTAACGCGTAAGCGTTGAAAATCTGTCATGTCATAAATAAAAAAGTATATTTTGCTACAACAGACATTTGACTGCTGCAGCTCGATGGGCCGCGTCGGGCTTTTCAGAATAAAATGTTACATCAGTGTCCTCAGCTGGAACCGCAATTTGAGATCCTGACTGACAGAGAGGAGATCAAGCGCCTGTGTGTTTCTCCTTGAGTAATGAGTGTGTGTGTGTGTGTGTGTGTGTGTGTGTGTGTGTGTGTGGGGGGGGGCTGTTTGCTGTGTTTGCATTTAAATGTCCATGGTTAAAGTTTCTATACAGCATGAAGGCATATGGCTGGAGCTTGTGTAGCTTTTGCGTTGTTTTGTGTGTGTGTGTGTGTGTGTGTGTGTGTGTGTGTGTGTGTGTGTGAGCTGCTCTTGTTAGAATCACCAGCGCCACAGTTCACTGAAGGACCCTCTCTCTGCTGACAGCACCCCTCCCTCCCTCCCTCCCTCCCTCCCTCCCTCCTCCCTCCCTCCACCCGCCCTTCTTCTCCTTTTCTTCCTCCCTCCTCTTCGTCTTCTCCTCTTCTCTTATTGCCATCCTCAGTTCCATAGATGCACTCGGGCAACTCAATGACAACACGTCTCTATTCCTCATCCAAAAAAACCTCCGAGCAGCACCTCATACAGCACCATGGACAGCACCTCATACAGCACCTCATACAGCACCATGGACAGCACCTCATACAGCACCTCATACAGCACCATGGACAGCACCTCATACAGCACCTCATACAGCACCATGGACAGCACCTCATACAGCACCTCATACAGCACCATGGACAGCACCTCATACAGCACCTCATACAGCACCATGGACAGCACCTCATACAGCACCTCATACAGCACCATGGACAGCACCTCATACAGCACCTCATACAGCACCATGGACAGCACCTCATACAGCACCTCATACAGCACCATGGACAGCACCTCATACAGCACCTCATACAGCACCATGGACAGCACCTCATACAGCACCTCATACAGCACCATGGACAGCACCTCATACAGCACCTCATACAGCACCATGGACAGCACCTCATACAGCACCTCATACAGCACCATGGACAGCACCTCATACAGCACCTCATACAGCACCATGGACAGCACCTCATACAGCACCTCATACAGCACCATGGACAGCACCTCATACAGCACCTCATACAGCACCATGGACAGCACCTCATACAGCACCTCATACAGCACCATGGACAGCACCTCATACAGCACCTCATACAGCACCATGGACAGCACCTCATACAGCAGGCTGTCATATTGGCCTGTAAAGCTCTTTGATTAGTCTTTAATACTTTTTAGAATGCTCTGAAAGACACACACACACACACACACACACACACACACACACACACACACACACACACACACTCACACACACACACTGACATGGATTTGGTAAGATGTTCAAGAGGCTCCAGGCTCAGAGAGTAAATTACTCTATTTGATCGCACAGTTGGTTCTCAAATCTCAGATTTTCATATCGTAGCAAAAAAACTCTGGCAGAATCAAAGAGAGGAGATGATGCGGAAAAGGTGAAATTCCAGCTGAGCTCCATCGGAGACTCTGTGGACTTCCCTGATGTTGAAACCACACATGCATCTGCGCATCCACAGACACACGGGCTCCGTGACATGTTCTCCCATTCAATTAAAAGAACATTAATATAAAACAATATGACTGGATTTTAGAGCCTGGGGCCTCAACTGCAGGCTCCAAGGTGATCCAGGCAGTGAGGAGGGAGCTCGGGGAGGGGGCTGCATGCTGGAGCTTTGAAATGTCTCCGTGCAGTCACCACCCGGGTCTGCGTCTAATTAATGAGGTGTGTGCTCAGGGAATGATCAGAGGAAGGAAGGCAGCAGAGAATTAATTTTGTGAGCACATTGGGACTGGAACAAAGGGTCTGAGAGGGAAGGGTCTGGAGCATTCTTCTTCAACATGTCTGAGTCTGTATGTAACCATGTCTAATAATGATCTCATGCCTCGATGCTTTTCTTTTCATTTGCACATGAGATTTAAAGTGAACACAGTTTGAATTGAACTAAATCTCCTCTTTTTTTTTTATCGTTTGTAAACTGGGTGCCGGCAGTGTTTTTATTTTTTACTTATCTTTCTTGCTGTACTTGCTGTTTTGTACACGTATTTTCTTCTTAATGAAAATATTTGAGTTAAATATATATATATATATAAAACACTTTGAATTAATTATAATTATATTGTCGTTTCCTTTTCATTGTATCCATTCGTTGGCTGTCCGGTACAATGATGCACATACACATCAAAATAAAGGGATACAGATTTCAGATTTCAGTCAACCTTTGTCACTTCTGTCTGTAGTTAAATATAATGACACAACTATTATATATAGACATTTTTACAAATGTTTAATCACCCCAATGTATGTTTTGATTTTTACATAACCCTAAAATGAGCCTTTAGATTTACATTTACATCAAAAGAGGGTCCTCTCTTCGGGGCCCACTATGCTTTTACAGTAGCCCAGAGTGGACGTACTAAACATCTTTTGAGCTTTAATGACAACTGAAGTCTAACATAGGTTCTCCTGCCTGCTCAGAAGGGCGAGGGTGAGGTGATGGATACAACAAGCAACTTGACCTTTTCATGTCACCAAATCTTACACACTGCACCTTTAGCTAAGGCAGTGGGTAATTTGAACACGAGGTAAATTCACTACAAATGCCATCATGATAAACTCTAACACGGGGAACATCTCATTAACTTCATGAAAGTATTGACTCATTCGAGGAATACAATTCCAGATTCCACAAAGCACATGTACTAACACGTGGTCCCAATAACAAGCAGGGATCTGTGTGCGTGTGTGTGTGTGTGTGTGTGTGTGTGTGTATGTGTGTGTGTGTGTGTGTGTGTGTGTGTGTGTGTGTGTGTGCGCTGAGGTCCATCAACGATTCATTTGCTCACTTCAATCAGAGCACACACGGCAGATCAGAAATACAGAAATCCTTTCATGCTCTCCGAGTTTGTAGAATAGCACTCGTACCCCAGACACTCACTTTTGTAGTCTTTGCCTGGTTCCATCACATCAAACCCAGCCATGAATAATCTACAAGTTTGTGCACTTCACATGAAGTAAGCTCCCCAGTATCGTCGTTGGCCAATCACATCTCTAAGCTTCCGGGAACGAGTCCGCAGACACTTGATTCGCACAACACAGATTAAATAAGTGGGTATTATTCCCCTCTCTCCATCCAGAGCATGGGAACGTGTAATCCATAATGTAATGAGCGGCTGTGGGCGTTGTGAGACTGTCTTTGTGAGTGGTTGGTAAATGTGTGACTCCTTATATATGAAATCAAACTCATATCCCCACTTGCTCCATTAAGCCCACGATTAGCCCCTGTGATAGACAGGAGCAGGCTTAGTGCTAACTCTGCATGCCTTGATCAAAGGCACACACACACACACACACACACACACACAAAGTTAAAGTGCATGAACCGGCATAAATATAAAGTGGTGACACTTGACTACTTATTTCACTTCCACACTTGGACACAAATGGGACTGTGTCACTGTGTGTATGTGTGATAGTGTAATTACAGTACCCTCTGTCTGTGTGTGTGTGTGTGTGTGTGTGTGTGTGTGTGTGTGTGTGTGTGTGTGTGTGTGTGTGTGTGTGTGTGTGACTAAAGTCCTTCACCCCCTATGAAAATAGATCAAGAAAATAAAATAAAAACATTGAGCATCATTGAGGAGGGGGGGATTAAGTGGGGAGGTAAAAATAGAGCGCATGAGGGCAGATGGATCTGCCCCTGCTTCCCGCACTTTCATCCCACACTCATTTCTTTCCAGGCATCAAGCTTTTCACTCCACCCTCCCGCTTCAATCTGCGTTTGATGACTGTATTAGTAATCAGTCCTATAATCCACCACATCAGTCAAATTTAGCAACATGATCTTTTTACTCTGCCAACAGAAACACACACGGTGCACAGCAGCTGACGGCTTCTACAGGTACCACCCTTTTTACCATCGGCCGGGGCATTAAGCAACCCGCCTTAATCCTGCTTCGATGTCGCGCGGTAAAAAGACAAATAGTCACTCACCGTCCAGGTATGATTCTCCCCGTTTTTACCACCAGCGTGAACATAACTCACCGACACAGGATCTCGAATTTGGCCAAGTGTTTTCAAGCAGATACACGACAACCTACCGTCACTCAGTGGAAAAATAGAGCATAAAAACGGATGGATGCGAATGATTTGTTTTGTTGTTCCCCGCTGCCTCATTCCCTTTGAGCGCACTCTTTGTTGTGCGGTTTCACCGGCGCTTTACTTTGGTCGGAGCTCGTGACGGAAACCTGGTTGCAGCGGTAACCCTCCGTCTGAAGTCACCGGGGCCGAAGAGAACAACGGACCCCCCGGCACGTCACGGCAACGAACCGTCTCCGCCCGCACCACCACCTCGCCGCGACCAACCCCCGTCGCCCCCCGCGGCAGCTCGTGGCGACCACACTCCCCCCGTCCCTGCCGGTTGCGTCCAGCGACACGGCTAAACGAGCGTAGATTCACGTCCACCGGACACCGGCGCTGAAACTGCGACGGAGAGTCCGACTCGCTCACCCAGCGCGCGCTCAGTTCACGCTCTTCTGCTCCATCATCTTTTCCGCTCCACGCCATTACCCTCTGTCCTGCTCCCCCTCCTCCTCCTCCTCCTTCCCTCTCTCCCTCCTGCTTCCTCTTGCTCCGCGAGGGTAAACGCAAGGGTCACGAACTCCCACATAGAAATAGACAAATACTTTTTTAACTACTCAAAAGCATTCAGAAAACATGAAATTATACTTCCAAAAGGAGCACCGTTTGAAACAACACTTATTTATACATTTTAACGCCACAACTGGCACTTCTTTGACTTATTTCCAGAGGAGAAAAAAAACCTAAAAATGCGCAGGTGTCAGACAGACAGATCCAGTCTCACTCAGTCATTTACAGCTGTGTTTCTTGGGCAGTGTAAACACAGCGAATCAAACATGGCGAGGTTCCTTCTGCAGTAAAGAGAAATGCAGAGACATAATTAAACTTTGTGGGTTTAATCCACGGAGATGAGAAGGAGGAATAATTCCTCACTACTGTCACAACACATTCACTGAGGTTGCTTTATAGAACATAAATCATCATTCATATCTTTAATCTTTTGCAAAGTCTGGAAGTAGAAGTTTGCATTTTCGTGGAAACTTTCTTTATCTGCGAGTTTGGTTTGAAAAAAAAAATCCTGCCTAAAATTGGACTTTATATTATAAAACATTTCAAGTTTACGGTCACAGTAAAATGATTGTTTTGTGGGTGAAATGAATGAAACAATTTGAATGTACTTTTACTGGATATGATTAAAAATATTCAGAATAATATCAAACTAAAATCAAAATGTATATGTTGATACATTTTACGTTAACGTTTAATTTATTCAAACAAATCACTTTCAAACTGTTTTGATTCGGTCACATGAATTGAGTGTGACAGACAATCAAATAATAACAATAATCATTAGTATTAAATGAAATGACTTGGAAATGTTATTTGTAATTGACATAAATAAAGTCTTGAATGCAGAATGTTCAATGATGCAACATCAGTTTTTAAATGCAGACTCCGCCCACTTCACCAAATGCTTCATCTAAATGCTCATGGGTTGAAGCGGACCAACTCTCATTCCCCCAAACTCTGCCTTTGGTCAAGGTACTGAACCACTAATTGCCCCTGACAGTTATGTCTCCAACGTTAGTGATGTTTGATGGAAGAAGCGAGCGAAAGGGTTCATGGTGGAAAAGCTGTAAAGTGCCGAGCGTGCGAATGAATGCAGGCTTTTTACCTTTGTTCACTTGTCACATCACTGGGAGGGACGACTGCGGATTGATGTACAGTTTGTCTAGAAACAGGAAGTCCACTGCTGACACAGGGAAGCCTCTCCGTGCTCAGCTTAAAGGTGAAGTCTGCAGAATCGATCAAAAATGTCTTTTTTTCTCCTTTGTTCTATTGGTTCACCTGATGATTCAGACCCCTGAGCAGCGATAAGTGGAGGGAGATGAGCAACCGGCTCTGAGGACGACAGGTGTAGGTTTCCTCTCAGGTGAAGGAACAGGCGAGGTGAGATGGGAGGAGATAAGGAACTGATTTATATTAAAAGAACATCTCTGACTCTGGGGAGGAGGTGTCACATCTGATGGATGTGGACGGATAAGCTCCTCCCACCAAGCCAAAGACAAGAATGTGGAGGGCGAACGACGTCATCGTTTAAGGAGCTCCATCACTTGTATAGTTGCAATTAGACCTGTCTGCACAGGAAGCAGCAGCAGCAGCAGCAGCAGCAGCAGCAGGTGGGCGGAGCTAAGATATTAAAGCTGAACCTCAGAGATAATTGTTATTCCATGTGCAACCGGCCCGAGTGCAAAGGGGGATGTGTGAGGACAGGTAGTTTATGCTTTATCTCATTCTCATGGGGAGAGCAGGGGAATGAACACAAGGTCCTGAGAGATATGAACAGCCTTCACACACACACACACACACACACACACACACACACACACACACACACATACACACACACACACGTGTGTGTCTGTGCGTGCGTGCTGTATGATACCTTTGCAAATCTTTGAAAATCTGTTGACACAAACACTGGGAATTCGAACCAGCATGCGAAAGGCCGTTGGGGGTGTCGGTGTCAGGGCCAGTGACACTGCAACAGGGGTTCAAATCCCACTGATTTGAACCCGTGAATTTTTAAATATTCTTCATTAAAGAGCCTTACAACCTGAATGGCATTCTCTCTCTCTCTCTCTCTCTCTCTCTCTCTCTCTCTCTCTCTCTGTGTGTGTGTGTGTGTGTGTGTGTGTGAGAGAGAGAGAGAAAGAGAGAGAGAGAGAGCAAATACTGTCTGGACATATACCAGCTTACAGGTAGTTTTAGCATAGTTTAAATAACTATACATCTATGACGCGTTTATTCTGAAGTTTGATTCTCATTTTTTAAGTCGTTATTCAAAGTCTCAACAAGTGGCTGCAGCATCTCCACCCGACACTCTGCAGAGTGATCACTGTCTGTGTAAATCCACAGTCCTCTCGCCCTGATCAAACAGGGCTGTGCGCATGAGTCAACATAGATTTGAAGATTCATCTTGAATTCTCTGTGTCCACTGTTTTGATTCCACACTTCAGGCGGAGGTGTGTGGCTCATAGACTCTGTGTGGTCACATGAAGTGTTCAGAGGGATGAGTGTGTGTGTGTGTGTGTGTATAAGGTCTGCGTGATGCCCCTTTAAAGAGAGCGGAACGACTATGAGATCAGGTCAGCGGAGAGAAGAAAGCCTCCACTGTTGGACACCAGCCTCAGTGTGACGATTCATTTCACCCTGAGGTCAAAGTATCACCCTAATAAAGCTGTTGGCTTCTCTCTGTTCTGTCAAATCCATAATTCATGGCTGTGGCTTTTCACAGGATTAGGCCTCATGTCACTGAACTCTCAGCTCCCGCACACACACACTCCATCATGCGCCAGTCCAGTGTGCGCGTGGTGTTTTCTCCACCGCACTAAATCAGGAAAAATGTGTCAAGCTGTTTTATGGGTAAATGTTCTTGATTTTATGGCAAAATCGCTTATTTAGTCATAATCACATTTAGCGCAATAATAAGACAACTAGGCCTTTGATTACAAAATGTATATTTAAACATATAAACTAAACTGTATGATTATTACTTTCATGACTTTTTGAGATCGTCAGTTACTTTGAATGACTTTGTTTGTTTTGAGATTCAAGTAAATGTTAACAAAAATAAAAGGGAAAAGTGTTTATCTGAGTTGATTTGACAACTGATGCATGTCTTTTCTGTTTATCTTCAAGGTTATCAACCTATTCCATTATTATCTTCATTTCGGTTGAGCTCAAAACAAACTCGAAACAAAAATCAAAGAATAGGAAGAAGGGAGTTGTCCTTCGCATCCCTCAACAGTTGATGCAGCAGTTTTTTA